>QAPG01000064.1:148671-174637 GCA_004366825.1 Colletotrichum spinosum | reverse complement strand
ATATATAATTTATTTATAGATATATATATTAATAATTATATTTATAAAATATAGAAATTATTCGTATTTTATCTTATATATTTAATATATAAATTAAGTTTATAATTTCTATTTAAATATAATAATACTTAAAGATTTAAAAAGAGAATTTTTAGGAATTAAATAAATAAGATTATTATAAAAATAGTAGTATTATTAGTCTAGAAGCTTATTAGTAAATATAATTAGTATAATAATTACTATTTATTTAAATATAATAAGACTAAGAAGTTTAAAAGAAGGCTTCTTAAGAATTAAATAAATAAAAGTATTATTAAAATAGTATTATTAGTCTAAAAGCCTATTAGTAAATATAATTAGTATAATAATTACTATTTAGTAATTATTATTTTTTAAATAAGACAATTTAACTAATTATTAGAGTATTCCGCTTTCCTTATTCTAAAGCTTGCTGCTAGAGTTGAGGTATCTTATATAATATTGTTGTTGCTTAGACACGTTAGTTTTTCGAGGCTTTCCGAGGAGCGAGCTTATGTGCTGCGCGGACTGAAAGAGCGACTTCGTCAGTTTAAATCTCTCCCCAAACAGCCCAAGCAGCTGAGGGATCGCTCTGAAAGCTGTACACACTCTCAACTCTATAGCAGCATTTGGCTCGAGCGTCGTAAGCAGATTGCGTGCCACTCAGGTATTAAGGATGATGGGAATCTCAACTGAACTGCTGCCCGACGAAGAGAGCCACATCGCCAGTTGAATATTTGCCCAAGCAGCCCAAGCAGCTGAAGTATCACTCCGAAAGCTATATACACTCTCAACTCTACAGCAGCATTTGGCTCGAGCGTCGTAAGCAGATTGCGTGCCACTCAACAATAAGACTGATAGGTCATGGTAGCGAAGCTAAGGGCAAGCACAGCAAGTTTAATCAAGCAGTCTCACAAAGCTGAAATCATGTTACCTCGTGAGGGGGAAATTGGTGTTGAAGACCTGCGTAATGCTGTTGTTGGCAAATACGTCTGCTGAGAAGCATAGCGATGTAGGTAGGCTTGCGCATGCAGGTCGGTGTGTGAGTGCGAACGACACGTATTCGACTCGAAGTTATTTGCCCTTGAAAGGTCACAAGAGTTCCTAGCCGTTGCGCACACGAGGTTGAAAACGTGACGATTTCCGCGAGGACATCGAGAGCTATGGTCAAAAGAAAGAAGTCCAAGAAAGAGGACACGGATGACCCACCCTGTCGACTGTATGACTCCAGAACGAGCCCCGTAGTTTCTAGGGATCGAGGCGATGACATCGGCTCGTCCCGGTCCGATGCCGACTGTGGAAGAGCTTGCGCCTCTCCAAGCAGAGCTGGTGCCTTCCGAATAAGCGCCGTTGTCTCACGAAGAGCCAGTACCTCTCGAAGAGGAGGCAGTGCCTTTTCGAAAAAGAGCCGATGCTCTCTGAGATCCTGCTGCTGCTCAGAGAGTCGACGAAGAAAACAATCAGAACTTGGCTGTACGCCATATACGAGCCCGAGCTGTTGCGTATACTCCAAGGGCAAAATGCCATTCTTGGTCCCGTGATCTCTTACGCCATATAGGCAGCATTTCATCCTGTTCACCTGTTTTGCCTGGCAATGGGCTTAACGATATATATATGGAAGGGGTCACGACGACGCAGGTCATGTGCTGGCTCATTATCTTTACACGGCGACTTGGCAGACCCTTCGAGAGAGACACTCACAGCAAGAGCTCATGACTTTTCCTGGCGCCTACATCAGCTACACCGAGTCAGATTTTGAGACGAGCATTCATGTCTACTGTGATGCTAGGAAGAGGTGCAGCGGCTGGCCGGCGACTTGCGCGGATGGACGTTGTCATCAGCCTTCGAGACGTGCCAGCCGTTGGCCGAAGATGATAGCTAGTTCAGAAGCGTTCTACAGGGATGTCTCAAAAGCATGTTAACACGTCGAAGTATTCGGACGAGTCGGTGTATCCAGGATGTATTGGACACGGCCCGGTCTATTCAATGGGCCACTGGCTGAATGGACCGAGCTTATGCCGCAGGAGCTTGAGCTTGAACAGTGGTATGCTCTCAGGGTTCTCAAAGATGGGTAGATAACTGCGCAAGACCATGACTGTAAAAAGACGCAGCGCGCCACTGCACAACCAGCGGCCTCGAAATGACGTACGTACAGCTCGAGGAACCGTTAGTCTCCCAGAGCGGTAGCAAGCGAAATGAGAAAACGGCAATACCCATTAGCAACAGAATTGGGCCAAGCAAACTCAGCAGCAAATGCTGCAGGTGCAAGGCCAATCGTCATTGTAAGTGGGCCTCGGTTGCACGATCTGGAGCCCGCTGACCGCCTCGTATCGGAGCGGGCACGGGATTCCGAAACGAGCATTCTTGTTCCGCGAGAAGACGGGAAGCCGGAGTTTCGTGATGGCCAACAGCTGCTCCCGTGACTGTTAGTCCTTGTTTCCAGGGGCGCGAGTCTGTTTTGGAACGGCCCAGACCTGGCGCTGTGGACGTGCCTCCAACGGGCGAGTTCGCTGTCAAGCAGGATTTCCCCATGTTCCATACTTCGCTTCAGACTCTACTCAGGCGGGGTGGAATACATAAGCGCCCCTGCCCGGGAGGATCGTGCCATTGTACCATTTGCAGTGGATATCACGTATCACGCCGCAGAACAGCGCTGGTAGAACGTTTACTCATTCGAGATCTGTATAGAATTCCACGATCCATGATCCAGCAAAGGCCCCGCGGCGGTTCGGCGGCAACGCTACCAGGCAAAAGGATGCCAGACCGCTTCAAGCCAGCTGGGCCCCGAGCTTTGGCCAAAATAAGCAGCTAGACGCCCCGTGCCAAAACTGGTTCCTTGGTAGGAGCAGGTCGTTTGCTTCCCAGACGGCTGCTGTTGGAAATGTGCGGCGACATACAGAAAACGGCGTGCAGATTGCGTGGTTAGCTTAGCGGCAAATGGGGTAGATCATTAATAGGTAGGTCACGCGTGCGCGAAGAGAATGCGGGGGGGTTGGCGTGATGAGACAGTAGGTTGATGTAAGGGACTGGCGGCTAGGTGAGGCAAGGAGGGATGGGAATTGCGCAAAATGGACATGACAATGACCCAATTCTGGCGATCATGATGGCTATTTCTGGCAACGATTGCAACGAGGCTGCTGGCGGGAGAAGACGACAAACGATAGCACTGATAATGTGACTAGGCAGATGAAAAGAGTGGAAAGGAACCTTGGCGGCGTCAGCAGCAGATACTTACTGTACGTGTGTACATAGTAGGTAGCTGCTAAGAATGGCAGCGGTGATGATCAAGTCTCTGATGAGAGCCGCATGGCGTAATGCCCCGCAATGCCGCGTTTAGGCGGGGTTCCGACCAGGTATGAAAGGCGAGGTAGTAAGAGCAGGTCCGTCCTGGGGGCGACCTAAGAAGGTCTGGAGGTGGAAGAGCTGAGAGCTCTACTCTGTACGTGGCAAGATGCCTATGACCGCATCGTGTGGAGCAGGTGACGCCACACTACCAGCTTGCTGCGGGGATTTGGGGGCCGAGACCATGAGCTGAGAGGCAATCAGCCACATCTCAATGCTGATTCAACAACGCCATTCCAAAACGAGACAGCTTACGCCACAGGAGGGGCGGATCGGCAAGCATCCGTGCTGCGTCATTGGCGGGGTTTCTTCCGCTGCTGGCCTGCCTTGATTTTTAGAGTGTCGCGTCTTTCGGGAACGTCAAACCACTTCACCTCCACCTAATAATTCCTGTACCCTTGCACCTGCTTAGATACTGATAACATCAGTGACAACGAGCTGCAGTCGTGGCCTGTAGCAGCCACTGGAAGAAGGTCCTACGACGACATAGCCTTTGGTACCGACCTCGGACCCGTCGAGCACGCCTTTGCTCGTACTACCACTGCCTTGAATTCACGTTTGGTGTACCGGGTACGAGGACAGAAAACGCCTTGCCGTTACTGCCTTGCCTTACAGCCCATACCTGTTTAGCCTGAGCTCCGGCGTTTTGTGCTACCGTAGTCCAAGTAGCCTCCGTGAGACACGACGCGCGGCAACCGGTACGCTTTCCTACGGTAGTATACCTGCTCAAGCGTGGTCTGTATGTAGACGTAGAGCCTTCGCCCGCTGCTGCTGCTCCACCCGCTACTGTACGTACCTTGGCTTGATCTCACCCCGCCAGCTCATCACGCTTGGGTGAAACGGAGGGACGAACAGGCACGCGCAGCAGACAGCTACATCCCTCCACGTGTTGGTAGCGTACCTGATCGTAGGCAAGGTGTCCACGTCTAGCCACTCTGCACCTCCCATTCCCCAGCCTTAAACGTCACTAGCCACAGATCTTCACTCGTCTTCACCACCGTGACCCGCCATGGCCGCCGCCGATGACGATAAATCCTTGACTTCTTACGTATTCTCTGTACCGCCCAGGGTCCAAGGGGACCATCCGAATATCTTCCATGTGCCAACGGGAGATTCTCAATCTCATCGAGCTGCGGATCCAGGATGCAGAGGCTTGACGGAAACAAGCCAGACGTGTCACGCCAGACGCTGGTCGCGGGTCGTCATCTCAGCCATGGCAAACTGGGTCCATACAGTACCTGCGCAGCTCACCGGCTTCCCTCAATTGGCCAGGACCCCCGGTCTCCATCGGAGCAGTCGTACCGGCGCCACAACACCTTGACCCCAGTGGTTGACACCTGGAAGCTTGTATCCCGATGCCGCAGCTTCCTCCCAAGACCTATGACGACGTATGAAGTAAGGGCACCAAGCCGTACGGATACGCTCTCTGTCTCGCCTTTTTGGGTGGACATTGACTTTCTCCAACGGGCAGGGAGAGAGCAGTTGCCTAGGTACCGACAGCCAGTGGGCGTTGTCGTCTTGCTGGCCAGCCAGGTCGGCAAAGGAGACAAGCTCGGGCGAGGTGATGCAGCTTCCTTGATTGTTGCAGGTCAGGCCATGCCGTAGCCCATGGTCCATGGTTTGAGGGAAGGCAGCCGCCGCCAACCCGGATCGCGATCCAATTCTGCCATCTGCCATCGGGAAGGAGCAGCAACTCGCAGCTTCTCCGAACTCCTTCCACTTCTATATAACCTCCCTCAACCTCCCTCTCTCCAGCCCTTTTCTCTTCTCTCATCATCACAAACCAAGATACCCAAGCAAGCAAACCAACTCGCACACAAACAACAAACACCACTTTTTTCCTATTCCAACCAACTGTCCAAAGTCATTTCTTGATACCCCAATTGCAAATCACCAGTCAAAATGTCTTCCATCGTCAACAAGGTCAAGGAGGCTCTCCACTCCGACAAGAAGCACGAGGCCCCCGAGGGCACCTCCGGCCCCCACAGCTCTCGCGCTGGCAACGCTGCCGACCCCAGAGTTGACTCTGACCGTGACCACCGCGCCAACCCTGCCGGTGCTACCACCGGTACCACTGGCACTCACACCACCGCCGGTACCCACGGTTCTTCCGGCCTCACTGGCTCCCACGGTACCACTGGTACTCACGGAACCACTGGCACTCACGGAACCACTGGAACTTCCGGCCTGACCGGCTCCCACAACACTACCACTGGCTACGATGACCCCTCGGGCACTCACGGCCCCCATGGCAACCGCATTGCCAACCAGGCCGACCCTCGTGTCGACTCCGACCGTGACCACCGCGGTGCTCCTGGCTCCGGCCTGACCGGTACCCACGGCACTACCGGCACCTCTGGTCTCACTGGTTCCCACGGAACCACTGGCACTACTACCGGCTCCGGTCTGACCGGCTCTCACGGCACCACTGGCTCTGGCCTCACTGGTAGCCACGGTACTACCACTGGCTCCGGTCTCACTGGCAGCCACGGCACCACCACCGGCTCCGGTTTGACTGGTTCTCACGGCACCACTGGCTCTGGCCTCACTGGTAGCCACGGTACTACCACTGGCTCTGGCCTTACCGGCAGCCACGGCACCACCGGCTCCGGTCTGACCGGCTCTCACGGTAACACTACTGGCTCCGGTCTCACTGGCAGCCACGGCTCTTCTGGTCTCACCGGCTCTGGTGCTCGCACCGGCTACGATGACCCTTCCGGTACCCACGGCCCCCACGGCAACCGTGCCGCTAACCAGATTGATCCTCGCGTCGACTCTGACCGCGACCACCGTGGCGCGCCCGGCAGTGGTCTGACTGGTTCTCACGGTACCACTGGCACCCACGGCGCCACTGGATCCGGTCTTACCGGCACCCACTCCACCACCGACACTCACGGCACCTCTGGTGTCCACGGCGCCTCCACTGGCCTCGGTAAGGCTGGCGCCACCGTCGGAGGTACTCACGGCACCGGTCCCGCCCCCAACACTGCCGGCCCTCACAAGTCGGATGCCCTGAACAAGGTCGACCCTCGCGTCGACTCCGACCTCGACGGCAGCAAGACCGTTGGCGGTGACAAGACCTACGCCCAGTCGTAAGCGATACCACCTCCGAGAACGATGCGTCCGATTGTGCGCGACAGCCAGAACAGAACACAAACACTAACTTGCAACCCCAGAAACACCGCTTCGACGGGTGTTGCAAAGGACCCTACCGACGCCGCTCAGGTTCCGCCCTCCGTTCTGGCTAAGCACATCGGAGAGCCTCAGATCGCGCATGACGACCACGGTCACAACCGCGCGAGGCGCAACAGCAAGGTCTCCCCTCAGGAGTTGCACCGCGGCTTGTAATCGGCTTTGTGGTTTTTCCTCTATTTGTGAAAATGCGATGGACGATGGATTGATACCTAGTACTTTAGTACCATAGCCTGATGACCTAATGAATAAATCATCATAATACTGTTACAAACATTGATATGCTTTCGCAAACGTGTTGCTTGAGTGCTTGTTTCTGGGGTTGGAGATTTTCATTAGCCCTGTTAACCAATATTCCAACACTTTCTTAACTTTGTAAACATCGCCAACGTGATCACATATACCACCAGTTCTTCTACCGGCTTCGTTACGTGCAACTCTCTTCCCAAAATTATCACTCTCCCATTATCGTACACCGTCTCCCTTCGTCGCCAGGCAGAAAGAAGTATAGATCCATCACCTGTTCGGACTAGTCCAGCCCAGCCCTGACTTGTAGCATGGCGAGCAGTCATCTACCCATCATCCCCTGCGTCCAACGTAGCGGGAACAGTGACTTTGTACCGAGAACAAGATATTGGGCCGCTATTTACCAAACCACCACCGGGCATTCCCAGCGTACAAATAAGAAGAGTATGTGCAGATACCATCGCCAGCCGGATCGGATCATCCCTCATGCTACCTAGGTACTAGTGCAAGTTCCATTCCACGCAAGCATTGATATCGATAAAGCAGGGCGACTCTCACCATCGCAACACCCTCTTGCCTGGCATTGACTATCCCGATTCGGCGGGTCGCGCATTGGCCGGGGGGGGATGGGCCCCTCCCCTAGTTGAAGAAAGATGCGACCCTACTTCTGCACCAGAGCGAGAACGTGCACTGCTGCAAGTCTTACGTGCGAAAGAATGAGTGGGAACACGGCAGCAAGTGCGAAATGGAGATGGGTGCAGACGATATGGAGACTTTTCCTATCAAAACCACCGACGACGAAATCATGGAATTTTCCGTCAGCGTCGTGATGGGTGTGGATGGGACCGGCGGGTGTCGAGGACTCGACACCACCTCGAAGTGATCAATGGTGCCCGAGGTCTTGGCTGGACGAGACCCTGCCGCCGTAGCCCCTTAGCTCTTCACTCTACGGATACATATTGTGCGCGCAGCTAGAGAGTACACGGTCAGCTCAAGAGTTGCCGTCCGTCATGGAGGGTTTTGGCATGACAAGGGGTTCCGCCTCCACCAAAGTGACAGCCGCCAACCCAAACCCCCAGCCATCTAACGCTGTGGCTACCTAGGCCAGGCTTCAACCACACACGCTGTCTGTCGCCTCACTTTGCACACCCATTCACGGACACACATTGGATGGGAGATGAACGGATGTGAGTGATGTGATGCGAGTGATGGGGGTGTCAGGACAGGACCCCGACGGCGGGACTTGCTGCCTGCAAGGCTGGAACATGTACCGTGGGAGCGCGTGCTTCGGATACGAGGGTGACAGAGCCGATGTGACTGAGTTGGTGTCGTGCCAGCGAGGTGATAGGGCGGCGATGGCGGCAAGCACGGTGTGAAGCTGCCGTAAGCGGAGCGAAGCGCACCATTCGCAGCTTCAGCTAGACGCTCGCCTCTGGTCTTGACGTTGAGAAAATATCCGACCTGGCCCAGTGAGTTGATCTGGAAATGAGCGGATGGAAGAGGAGTAGTGGCGTCCTTCCCGTCTGTCTGCCGCCGTGTCGTGGCGCGCCTGGCGCAAACGTTAGAGGAAGATCCTCGAGCTCAGTTGGAGTTGGAGAGAGAGATCCGGGACCATGGAATTGTGTCGGCCTGGCTGCTCCTCTGCCGGGGTAGCTCGGGGTGCCTGGCGGCGGTAAAGACAGGGTGGCTTGCCCTGCCCGGGCTATCGAGGAAGAGACTGTCCATTATGCGTGCTGGAATGGGTATCACTAGCTTGGTATGGGAAACAGAGGATGAGAACAGCGGCTGGACGGACGACGCAGGGCGGACGCGGGAGGCTACGCTACTGTGAGACGTCCAGACCAGAAACGGGACCGGGGAGCGGCAAGGCACGGGAGTTCCATACCGCCGCGTCTGGACCCTTGGGAGGGTTGTCGCATGGAGGTGTGATTTTCCTGGATAAGGGAGGGAGCTTAGATGAATTAGGAGCGATGCGATTTTCACTTCTCCGGCGTATGGCGGCCATCGTGGGATTATGGGGAAAACTGAAGTCGATGGGGAACTCATAGGCGGCATGGGGGAACGCAGCGTGCGAGGGGATAGCCCAATAGTGCAAGGGGGAGTGTATACAAGATGGACAGCTTCACCGACAAGGGCGTGTCACCCAATGAGAAGCTATCGAGCCATGGAGAATGGTGATGTGGCTCATTTCCTGCAGGTAATGGCAAGTGCAGTGCAGTGCAGTTATAGTGCGAGCCAGAGTACTTCTTGTCGAGGGCTCGGGGCAAAGTCGCTCAAAAGTCTACGAAAAGTCACTCGACCTTGGAGGTACTTCGAGCCAGACGAGACGCTTGAGACGTAGGGAAGAGCCAGAGAGTCGCCGCGCATGTGAGCGGTGCTGCGGTGTGCTGCGCGGCCATCTCGTTTGAGTGATTCTGTCATTGTTGAAAAATGACGAGAGAAGGGGTGGACGGTTGCGAGCGTGCCATGCCGTTATCATGGTACGGAGTACCTTACTGCGTAAGGATGGTCTCTGTGAAGATTCGGACCGGGGACGGATGGCATGCCAGAAATATCAGTGCCAGCCGAGCGGGAAAAGCAAAGTCCTCCGGGGCGTCTCCCAGCCATGGCCATGATGATGCTTTTGCATCCATCGCATGTGCTCGGCGGGCCAGCCAGCGGACAAGGCGCCGAGTACACCATCGGCAGGGATGAGTCTGTTGGTAATCTGAGGAAATCTGATAGCGTCCGTCGATTGCCGATTAGTGAACTGCGCTAGGGCAGCATAACATGCCAATATGGCATTGTCGCCTTGGGGAAGAAAATGATATGAGATATGTGTAGACATCCGTAACGGTAGCGCCTGTCGGCTGTTTGTATCCTCAACCGCGTCGACCGGGCAGTATCTCGGATGCCACCATCTGAGGCCATGGTGTGTTTGACTGTCGATGTGTTGAATGTAAGATACTGCAGTATCCTTTGAAGGTGGCCTCTGGCTGGCTAGCCATCGTCTGCCCTCTCGCCCATGCAGAAGATCCCTGTCGAGGTGCGCGACGGGTGCTGTACACAGTATGGCCCTGACCATGGTGCTCAAACGATGTTTTCGGTTGGTGGTTTGTTCGTCGATTAGTGGAGGCTGTCTCTGTAGTAGTGATGCGACGCACGGCGGCCACATGAACCAAGACAAGATTCCAAGCCTGGGGAATACATGGCGAAGTCGACGACTCAGTAGCAGAAGCATCAAAAAGCAAACATGTCGCGAGAAACAGTTGTCTTGATTGATCCCAAAGCGGAGTGTTTTCCAACGCAGGTATGCGACAGCAGCCTGCCTGTAAGACAGAAGGCCGACGGGGGGGAGTGGGCGGAGATTGGTCGTGGTTGACGAGTGTTGGTTGGCGGTCGAGGTCGAGGTGGCTCAAGGATCTGTCGTGGCGGCTCTCGTGTAACCAACCAACTGTCTCGGAGCCACAGCGTGGCACGCGGTGGTGTCGTTACTTTTTCGAATGTCTTTGATTTTTTCCCCTATCATGCGGTGTACACTCTAGGGCCCTATTGCACGCGTCTTGTGTTGCGTCGCATCAGTCGGGCCAAGAGCAAGAGGGGCGTGTGCGACGTGAATGAGTTGATGTGCGTCGTGAAGTGCTCAGAGGTGGATATCAAGGTGCTCTCGTAGGCTGGAGCAGAGCAAATGATAGGCTTTTGACAGCTATTTAGAACGCATGTCAGCCAGCGGACAGGCAGACAGGACCACGGCGGCGAATTCAATGGTTCGACGAGTGTATTGTGCTAATGCAAGGTGAGGGGATCGGCCGGGTCATGTGCGTGTCGAAGGCCACGACATGTCTGCGGACCCCTGGAGAATGGCAACGACGCTTGCCCTCCGCTTGCCCTCCGTTTGGAATAATGATGAGAGATTTCAAAGTAATGGACGTGTTGTTGACGATGCGCTGCAATGTAGACAGACAGTCGACTCCTCGCTGTGCCGAGCGAAAGGGGGGTTGGCAACAACATAGCTACGGTGGAATGACGGCGTTATCTCGAACCCGCTGCCTCGAATAGCCATGGAGCAGCATGTCTTGGACCTTGTTTGATCAGGACAGGCAGGCCATCTGCGGTGGTATCAGGTCAGCGGTCAGCGGTCCGCCGAGGCGAGATGAGAGATGAGGTCGAACAGAGTTTCAATGGGAGGGTGATCCGACAGGATCCTCCCGTAACCGTCACATCCGCCGTCAACGCTCAGGCCCTTTTTCGCGGATCATACGGAGTATCCGTACTGCGCAGCATAATGTGTCCAGCTAGGAGGGAGAATGGGCTATGAGGAAGAGATGGAGATGGACATGCTTGCCTCGAGGTAGGTGCCTGCCAGGGCCACCGCCTGCCTTAGGTGAGGTGAGGTGAACGCAGGCAGTAAGGCAGGAGCACTCACTAATAATGGCAGGGTCTTTCTAGTAAGCTTCAGCTCCGGCTCCAGCTCTGCTAGCGTTTTATTTAGCACCTACCGGCCTACCTAGGCCGGTATACTACGCTGTAAGTAGCAGCTCTAGCGAGCTCGAGCTCCTGCAAGCTTGGGGCACATCCCCTGTGTCTTGCGCTGCGCTGCGCATACCTACCTCAGCAAGCCAGATGCCTAGGTAATGGCTGGCAAGTCAGGGATGACCCGGGTAGCTCCAAGAGGAAAGACGGGACGACTTATGTAATCGCACATACCCCCTTCCCCTGGAGAACCCAGGTCACCGCAGCCGCAGCGGGCGGACCCCACCTGTTTATCGGCGCTGCACACCGAGCTTCAGCCTTACCCCGGCGCAACCACTCCGCAACTTCATTCCATCGCCGAAGAGCCTCCCGGTCTTCCGCGGACGTCTTTCGACTTCACGATATCTCTCCATTCAAAGCTTGAGTCATCAGGACAAAGCTACGCCATCAAGCCTGCAAACAAAGCAACACACACTCACGCACACAATGACTCCCCGACGTACCAAACTCATCACCAGTCCTTAATACACAGCCAACCCAGCTCCATCCTCCATCTACATTCCATCCGCCACTCTCAACCCATCACTACTAACCCACTTCTCGCACAAAACAGCCATGGGCTCTATTCCCCAGGCTCTCTGGAAAGCCCAGATCCCCCTCCACATCACCCACCCTTCTCACCCAAACACCCCGCTGATAACCTCCCTCCCGCGCTTCTCCTACCTCGCCCTGCTCGTTCCCCGCTGCTCCGCCTTCTTCCGCACCCCGATATCAGCCTTCCACCACGAGGACCTCCTCCTCCGCAACCTGCCCCTCGGCCTGCTCGTCGACCTCTACCAGCCTTCCTTGCCGTGGCGCCTGACCGTCAGCGACGGCGATAGCTGGGACATTGGCGACACATTCCTCAACTGCGTCAAAGAAGTGAGTCTCCTCCTTCCTCATACCCCTCGTCCAAAACCTTCCGTCACACGATACAAGAAACACCGATCTACATTTGATCCATCTCATGTCTCTCTCCACTAGCCTCATTCCGCCCCCCAAATCTCCCCCCCCTTGACTCCCCCAAACCCCCCTCCCATGACCCCCCCCCCCCATGTCTCACCATCCAACCCCTCTAACAGCCCCAGGCCGACTTCGTCCGCTACGGCAACGCAAAACGCATCATGTCGCTCTCCAAATCAGACACGTCCACCCTCTGGAACGCCGTCCAGGACAACGACTACCCCTCCTTCCAAAAGGTAAACGCCCAACTCCTCAACGCGCCGGCCGCCCTCCGCCACGTCCCGCTGCGTCTCTACATCCCCTCTTCGCCGCCCAAATCCTCATCTCCGTCGCCGCCAGCCTCCTCTCCCCAACCACCAGCACCAGCAGCAGCAGCAACACAAGAACCATCAACCGGCGCCTTCAGGGTCCTCCAGACGCTCATCCCCCCAACCGTCCCGGGCACCCGCAACACCCCGCAGACAATCGGCCAGGCCCTCCGCGCGAACCTCCCCGCCCTCTTCCCCTCCAGCCGCGACCCCGTCCTCGCCAACGTCGTGCTGCACGGCAGCGCCGTGCCCTTTGCCGCCCCGCTCGAAGACCTGATGAGGGAGGCCGCGTACCCCGACGGCTGGCTGTGTTTGACCGTCGTCCTGTTGTGACGCGCCTCTTGCTGCGCCGTCATTCTCATGATTACGAGTCGTGTGGTCACACGCTTTTCCGGCGTTTGGGGAATCCTGTTCATCATTGGGGAGGGGAGTTCCAAGGAGTTGAGGTGGCGTTGTATCAAAACTGGACAGACATAAAACACACATCACTCTTATCCACCTCGAATCAACTTCTGAATGCTCATCCGTTTTACTCTGCTCTTGTCGCGCCTTACTACCCTTCATCTGCCTGGTCTCAGACCCCGCCGACATCAAACACCTCGCGCTTCCTCTAGCTGTTGGTATATATCCCCCAATCAACATCCCAACCCTCTCGACGACATGATGGACGTTCAGATACCCAATATTGTAGATCCGCACAATGGAAAGCCACGCTCCTTTTAGAAACACTCGTCCCGAGAAGCGTCACGAAGAAAGTTGGAAAAAGATCATGAAAACCCCAAAACTTCTCCCAGATGCGTAATGCCAGGGCTAGCACTAAACGACAACATAACAGCAAGCAACACGACGAATGTTGCAACATGAAATATCCCCAAATAGCCGAGACATGAAAATAACACAGGACAGGGCGCGAACCCGGCTCGTGAGCCGTCTTGTATATGCATCTTCCCCCACCGCCTTACATCCCTTGCTGGAGCCCACCCGCCCGCTGTTCCGAATGCAGGTCGTCTAATAACGACAAAGCGAAGCTTTTCCCACCCTGCCCCCCGCCTTCCTTTCCCAAATGCTGCCAGTTCCCCGCCTGCCTTCACTGCCGTGTATATCCATCCCTCTCCTCCTCCTCCTACATGGCTGCTGTTGCTGCACCTCTGTCGTCACAGGTACCTCCAGCGTGACGCCGACATTTGCTCTTTCGTGTACGGGCAACGTCCTCCGTCCGAGTCCGGAACCGAGAACGGTAGGGTGGACAATGTCAATGTAGTATCAGTCGTGTCGTGATGATTTTCGGGCAGTTAAAAATAAATAAAAGTAGATACGAGAAGAGAATCGAATTCGCAAAACGCCGGTTCATGGAAGTCGGTCGGGGGTATATGTGGTGTGCGGAAACGGCCCCCGGCCCAGTTCATCAGCGTCGTCCGAAGAACCCTGGTTAATGAATTCCTCCTGTCCGTACCGCCAGCCAGTCCTTCTGGCAAGTTGAAACCAGTCTTTCTTGCACTTGAGACGTCTTCGGAGTGAGTAGTCGGAAACGGGTTCCGTCAACGACTACTGCATCGGCGTCGGCTGCCCCTGGTAGCTGTGCCCATACATGGGGGCGTGATTCGGTGCGTGGTTAAGAACGCGATGCACTTGGCTCGGGGAATTGCTTGCGCTGTTGGGCTGCATGGCGTATGCCATCGACATTTGGTGCGGGTGAGGCGGCGGGTGGGCCTGCGGATGAGGTTGCTGCGGCACCGGTAGCGGCGGGGGGGCCAACGGCGCGCGTGTAGGACCAGTCATGCTCGCTGCGCTGGAGAAGCTAGTGTTCATTCTCGGATCCGTGACGTCGACCCCGTTGGAACCAAAGAGTTCTCGTTGGAGGTACTCCAGAACATGCATGTCGTGGGTCAACGCGCTGGTTGAATGGGCATGCATCTTGAACATCTGGATCGTACGCTGGAACAGGTTATGAAGGGTTGCACCATCAATGAATTGGCGCATGTGAGGATCTCTGTAGCCGGCGGCCAGGATCAAGAGGTTGCCCCATTGCCTACTGAGCGTCAGTCCACCACTCCCCTGCACGGGGGCTTGTCGGATTGTCATGACTTACGCGTGAGCGGTTCCAAAGATGTTGGTAACCAGCAGTCTTTGTTGGTCGATGCCGTGGAAGGCAGACGTACTCTTGACTAGAGACCGCACGCCGTCTCTCAAAAAGTTGTTGATCTTGTCGCCCAGGTCATCGTAGGTCCGGACCTTGTGCCCGATGAAGCTGGCGGCGTCGCCCGACTGGAAGATGCCGACTGTACCGGCCGCATCTCCCTCAGGCGAGGCCCCGGGTGGCTTCTGCTTCAGTTGGTGCGAGAGGTCGAGCGCCATCTTGATGACCAGCCTGTAGATGATGTTCTGAGTGCCCCAGTACTTGGCCCTCAGTCGAGCGTCGATGATGTTGGTGGCGGGGTCGTCATCTTCGGAAAATCGGAACTCTTCGCCAACCCACCTCATGTGTCGCAAGTTCTCCAGTTCGTAGATGCCCTCCTCGAACTTCTTCATGGGGTCGACGTCGATCCGTAGAGGATCGTAGAGAGATGCCGTCAATCTGTTTAGCGTCTTCCGCAGGTACAGCTGGCCAAAGTACCCCTGCGCAACCCTGCTGCCGAAGTCCTCCTTGACCAGCTCCAGGTTGGGCCACGGCATCTTGTTCTCGTACTTCAGGACATATGGCTGCTGGATAAGGTTCAGTTCCGCCAGGATGTCACTGACAAGGGTCAGTCAAGTTGGCTACGGATGCTTTCCGAGCAGGGGCTTACCTCTCCAACTGCGAGATGGTCCAGTAAGTCAGAAGCATGATGTTGTCACGCTTGTCTGTGATGACTCCGCTGGAGAAGGTCTCCTTCAGCTTATGGAAGCGATTCAGATCACTGCGAGTCGCGTCAGCAGTGGCATATGGGTGCCAGCTTCGTCAACACTTACCGTCGCATGATGCTCTGCAGAGCCTTGTCCGCCTCGAGGAGATAGCTGTGGCTTTGCAAAACTCTACCCAATTGGCCGTAGTAGAGTCCGCAGAAGATCCACGTCTGAGCATGCTTCAGGGTCATACCGCCGGCATGGGTGCCAAAGATGTCGGACGCGACGGCGAAGTACTCCAGACCCGGAATGATGTCGTAGTTTCGTCGCGCCGATGTGCTTCCGATGCCCGCGCCCTGCATAGAATGCCGTCGGTTGCCTCCGAGATTGTTGGCGTGTTCTTTGGGCGAAGGCAGCCCCGACGAATGAGAGTGAGACGAATACGAAGGAGGCGACGCCTGTCCTCCCGGCCCGGGAGAGGTAGGGTAACCATTCCTGTGCATGGGAGAGTTTTGTGAGTTGCGTGGCGGCTCCGACGGGTCGGGGATCTTGGACCGGTGCAAGCAGATCTTTCCCAGCGCCAAGATAACGAGGACCAAAGCGCTGTCGATGGTCCTGTTCGGCTTCCCGATCTTTCTCGGTTGAACAGGTTCCTCGGGCTGGTCTACGCCGGGGGAGCGCTTTCGTTTGTTGGAGAACTCGGCATGCATGTTGGCGAACTTGGCGACGCCGGGGTTTTGTGCTCTGCCTCCTCGCCTCTCTGCGTTGACAGTATCCAGAAACCGTTTGACCAAGTTATTGAGGTCTTTGGGCGCAAGGATGGGGTGCATGAACAAGATGTTCTCCTTGAAGCTCTCCACGTACTCGTAGACCTTGCTTTCGCTGTAATCGGGATTGCCATCTGGGGTGAGAGTGCTGCTGCTGTACGAAGCCAGGTTGGGAGGGCTGAGGCTTCCGACGTGACCCCAGTTGTCGCTGGGGGAAGGCGAAGCGGCCGGCTCCGAGAAGCTGTCCTCTCCAGCATCGACAGTCCCGTGCTGTTGTTGCTCAGCAGCAACGTTCAGCTCTTTGGTCGAGCTCGAGGAGGATGCGGCACCGCTACCCTCGCCGCGCCCGAAGATCTTCAAGAGTCCACGTTTCTCTTCGACGCGGAGGGGGAACTCCTCCGGATGCTTGATGCCCAAGTGCGTCAATATCGGCTGGGTCAAAGACCGGATGGCGGGCCACTGCAGAAGCATGCTGTTGGTGACGGTGTGGTTGACGGGAATCGAAGGTGCTTCGGGGACCATGATGGGCCCAGGAGGTCGGTCGTCGTCGTCTCGCGTCGCGTCGCTTTCCATGCCTTCGTCCACCGCGTCCGGTATGTAGCTCGGTTCTTCGACGGACATGGGCTGCGGCTCGACACGAGTTGCGTAGGACTCCACAGGGTAGGCGGCTGACTTGGTCGGCGGCGACTTTGTAGATATGGGTGATGGCGACGATACGACTCCATCCGTTTCCACTTTGATTCTCTTCATAGCTTGCGGGTTGAGCATCGAGATAAGCGCCTCCTGCACTCGCTCCAGCAACCTCTGTTCCATTTGATCCATCTTTTTCGTCAAGTTATCCACACTCTCCAGTATATCGGTTTGCGACTTGTCGATCCTAGCTTGAACGTCAGCGGGAATGCCAATGAGAAGGAAGCGCTGTGCAGATTGACTAACGCCTTGGGAACAGGATCACGGTATTTGCATTCCACGCCCTTCTCCTTGCAACTTTTGCAAGGTTTCGTCTCGTCGCATTTCGCCTTGAGCTGTCGGCAACTGTCGCAAGCCTAAATAGCGTGTTAGCGCACCCTGACAGCCATGTGCCGGACCGCGGAGCCGTCGAAACCCACCTGAGAAGCTCGCGTCGCCTTGCGCTTTTGTGTGGATGTGTAAGATACGTTGTATAGGGATTCTGGCGGCGGCTGAGAGTGGTACGGAGCCGGCTCGTACTGCTGCGGAGGAGGCTGCTGGGACATCTGCGGCGGAGGGTAGTTGCTCCTGTAGCCCCCAGGCGTGGGGGGCATCTGCGGCGGCGCACTGTCGTAGCTCATGTGTCGTCGGGGGTCTTCGGCGTACTGAGGTACGGGTGGCGGGGCCGAGTGCGGCGGAGGCGGGTGAGGGCCTTGTGGCGGCGGTAGGCCGTCAGGAGGTGCACCTCCGGTCGAGTGCGGTCGTCGGGGGTGGTTGAGGCTCTCGTCTTGCGGCTCTCTCTTCACAGCGCCGGGGTCTCTCGGAGGGTACGGATGGTAGGACGGGTGCGCAGGAGAGGGCGACTGGGGATGGCGATAGTGATCCTGCAACGGGGTGTAAGGAGACTCTTGTTCATGATGTCGTCGCTCGTCGGGGTGGTGCTGCGCCGGGTGAGGAGGATGGTGAGGGTCGGCAGGACGAGGAGGATACGATGGTTGCCCTGGGTGGTAGGAGGATAGAGGCGCGGGATGATGAGCCGAATGAGGCTGGTGAGGCGTCGGAGGGAGGGTCGTCGCCGGATGGGGTGGATGAAGAGGTGGAAGCTGGTTCTGTTGCTGCTGTTGTTGTTGTAGAGGTGGTGCACCGCCGGTTGGTGACCACGAGCTAGGAGTGTTCATCGAGAGACGGGGGCGCTTGCTATCAGGCTGCCCCGGATCCATGCTTGATATATATGTACATGCGTACAATGCTAATAAAAAAAAAGCAGAGACGAAGCGAGAGAATAGGGTCAAGCCAGGTCCAAGGAGTAAAGGGTAGCGGCCATGGACGGGCTGTGGGCGACGAGGGTTGGGTTTGGGCTGGTCCGGTCCGGCGCGGCGCGAGTGTGGTCCAATCCAGACCAAGTCCAATACGGTCGGTGTACAATGCTATGCGTATACCGTTATGTTCAGCGCAACGCGACGCAACGCGACGAAACGACGCCGCAGCGAAAAACAGGAGCGGTGGCAACAGCAGTCGCAATAGCAGCGGTGGAGGGAGCAAGTGGGCGGGGGGTGGTTAATTCGAAAGAGAGGGATAGAGGGAGAGGGAGAGGACAAGCAAGCGAAAGGACCCAGGCAATCAGTCAATCAAAGGCAAAGCAGGTAGCCTGTGAGAAGCCGGACGGGGACGATTGGACGTCGAGAGCGTGTTTGGATGAAAAGCGCCGGGCATGGGCGGGTGGTCCCCTACTGTGTATGGGTATGGCGTGGCGTGGCTGCAAAACGCTCTTGGTGGACGGATACGGGTACGGTACGTGACGTCCAACACGACTGACGTTTTGTCGCGATTGCGAGTCGGTGTGAATGTCGGACAAGACGGTGTGTCGTTGCTTGAAGGAGGTGAAGGTAGGTGCGAAGTATTGTGGAGGGGGAAGAGAAGCTTCGCCTCAGCTCTCTCTCTCTCTCTCTCTCTCTCTTGAGCCCAGCCACGGAACCTGGACCTGGATGAGGACCACAACCAGATGGGAGCCTGAGCCTAAACCTGAACCCGAGTGGTGTGGGAACCTGGATTAGGCGGAGAAGAAGAGGGAGAGGCGTCGGAGGCGGCGCGGCACGGCGTGGCAAGTTGAGATGAGCTCTTTCCGAAGCTGGAGCTGAAGCTGGTCCTAGAGCTGGTCCTGGAGCTGGAGCTAGGTTTGAGGTGCTCCCGGCTGGGTGGTTCTTGAAACTTGTCGAGATGGGGTTTTCCACTCTAGCGAATGCGCCCGGATGCCCAAAGAGTCGGGTACTCTGTACGCGGCGGTAGAGACGAAGGGGCGTGTAGTGGAAGGTGAGAGTATGCGTAGTACTTCGCAACTTGTGTGTGTGTGTGTGTGTGTGTATGTGTGTGTGTAGTGTATCCGAACGGTAGTTCAAGATCAGCGCGTTGGGCAGAGACGACAGATGGAGCTTCCCTGAATGTCGCGCGCTCTCTGGTATGGTGTTGGATCTCAGTCCTGACCTCTTGTTGTTTGCGTGCCCTTGAACTTTTTTTTTTCCTGGGTGCCGGGGGGCTTGTGGGAGCCAGGTGGGGAGTTCTTTTCGAGGGGGGAAGAGGGAAAAAAAAAAGTCGAGAAAACCACCAAGAACCAAGCGGCGGCGGCGAAGACGGACGAGGTGATGTCCAGGACGACAATCTAAGTATACCTTGCCGCACAGCACAACGGAGGAGACGAGACGAGCGGTAGTGCGCACTACAACCTTCTGTCATGGACTGGTGGAGGCGCCGGGATAAGGTACTAAGGCAACAAGAGAGGAAGAACTACTTGTAAGGCGAGGTCGATATTAGCAAGGATGCGATGGAGACGACGACTGGGATCCTTTCCACAGTACGGAGTAGGGTGCTCTGTAGTGGACAAGTCGAGGTTGGCTTGGAGTACCTGGGTGTTGTCTGGTACTCGGCATGTACAGATTGTCTCGCTACTGGATACGTGCTACCTACCTACCTACCTCTGCAGCTCGGTACGTACTTTGAGGCAGTATGCAGCGTCGTGTACGTATCTTCTTTGATTGCGCCGCAGCGTTGAGAGGACGAGGGCAGAAAACGGTCACCACCACCACCACCACCACCACCACCACCAGGGCGGTCTGACGGCTCGACTGACAGGGGTCCATCTCCACAGTAGCTCGACTCGGTGGCGGCCGAAGACAAGACAAGACCACACCAGACCAGACATACGCAGAGCAGACACGGACGATGCGTGTCCCAGAAGTGAGCAGATGACGAGTACTAAACAGGTGCAGCAGAGTGCCACTACTCGCTCAAAGGCAGAGAGCTCACCAGCACCAGGAGTGCGACAGAGAAAGAGGCGCAAAAGGCGATGGCGATGACGACAATGAGAAGTGATGTGGGCAAGAGACAAGGTCGGGAATTCATCCAGTCGACCCTGCCTACTCGAGAAGTCTCAAAAAGCTAGAAGCGCAAGTGTAGAGTACTCGGTCTGCAGCGTGGCCCGCACTACTACGCCATGTACCTCCTATATGAGAAGTGCCTGGCCGAGCAATGGAAGGCGTGTCACGGAGAGGAAGAGCTAGGGTGTTCGTGGAGGAATCCGCAGAGGTGGGAATAGATGAGTGGGGGAAAAAAGAAACAATGATGGAAAAAACGAATAATTGCGACCAAGACTGTTTTGCGCCGCTATACCACAGTAGTTGGTCTTACCTGATGGGAGAAGGTATGGCGTGAATCTATCATCTTCTACAATCGAAACCGCTTTCGCTCCGCCTTTTCTCCCACTCGTAGTACTGTAGTACTATCCGTACCCGCAGTACTCCGTGCTTGCAAGTACCTTGTGGCGGCCACCACCACTTCATGACCACGACCACGACGACCACGACGACCACGCGCCGCCCTGGACAAGGCATCAAAAAAAGTCTGAAGTGAGTGAGTGCGTGCGTTCCTGGCGAGGTTGGACCGTGTGTCTCGTCCTGTATGTGTGTGTGTGTGTGTGTGCCGTCGGCGCCGACGCCGCGGCGCCAGAATCCGCTGTCTTTTGCCATCCACATCTTATCGACCTTATTTGTGCCGTCAACCTCCAAGTCGTTCATTGTTTTTCTTCCCTCTTTCACGACGTCGTTGTTGGTGGACACGGTGACAACAATTTGCTCATACTGCTTCAATTCCACACCCGGTTTACTGAGTTTACCGGAGCAGTATCGAGTGCTACGCAGCATCAAGAGCCTCCATAGTCTGTCGTGTCGTAGTAGCAAGAAACGTACCCGTGTCCCATATCCATCATTTCCGATCAAGGATTGGCGGTGGCCGGCAAGTGCCAGACCCAGTCCGATTCAGGCATCCCCCCAACTCGCGACACCGCTTCCACGCATTCAGCTCTTCGTCGGCTTCTCGAGGCGATTCCAGCCAGCCCAGCAGGACGGGACGCGCCGCCCGGAGAGCAGTCTCGAGAGGGGACTCCATGCAAGGCCGAACCTGCTGGACGGCACTCGGACACTCCTGTGTCGTCGTGGCCATCATCATCATCGTGGTCATGCTCCCATTTCCCCATTCCAGTGGCTGCGGATCGCAGTCACGGGATTCGACAATGAAATTTGCTTTCCAGCGGCCCCCGGAGCTGAGGAATGGAATGCGACGAGGTTCCGCTTTTCTGGCGCTCTTTCCCCTCTCTCGCCTTGCCTTCAGTAATCATGTCGTCTGTTGTCGTGTCCATCACCGCCGAGTCCTCACCCAAACCCAGAGCTACCGTAGCAATCACCTGCCTACATACTACATACGTACGAGTCGTCGTCCATCGCATACCGCTGAGACGGTACGGATATGGCAGCGAGCATTATTCCTGTGAGTCCGGTGCGGTGAGTGATGCTGGCGCAACCTCTGTCCTCGGCCTAGGTTTTCTTGCATTCGACGCCCGCCCTGTGTGATGCGATACGATGCGCGATGCGACGGGTGCGGAGCTCATCCCATCGCCCACCCATGTCTGTGTCCTGTCCTCGACTCAGTCACCGTCTCCCACTCGGTTGACCGCCGCATCCTACGTAGTGGTGTACTGAGTACAGATCTACTCCCCGTGCCGAGCGCTAGTCAGACGGCCGAGCCATGAGGCAAGACTACAGAACTGGTTGCGGCGGCTCGCTGACATCCAACTTCACGTTGCGCTACCCACCTTATACGGATATCTGGAGCTGATGAGAAGGCCTTGCTGTTGCGTTGCTCGGATATATGCACATGCTTGATGAGCAAACAGCAGCCTCAGGTGCCGTATTCCAGGACACAGCTACCCGCGTCCCACTGGCTGGTTGACGAGCAGCATGGCTCGAAGCAGGTGACTTGACAAGAACAGAGTGCCTCTACTATGTCGTCCGGGCTTTGCGGGCTGCGCCCTTGGGCAGTCTCCAAAAAGCCCCTGGTGATGTACAAAGAGCCGAAGACCGATAGCTCCACGGAAGCGAGGTGGACGATTACGTGACAAAGGCTGCAAGGGTCTGCCATAAAATTCGGAGCGGTGCTCCGTTGCTTCGCGCGATATTCATCAAGGGTATTGAACACGGCGGGCGCGCAAGATTGTGCGCTCGCAAGGTTCGCGTCTTGGTATGGAGTTTTTTTTTTTTAATAATTAAAAAACAAAAAGTAAAAGGGAGCAGACCTGCCACTCCACAGAACGGACGGCATGCAAGGCCTCGGGTTCTGTCATCCTCGGTTGGAATCAGTTGGCTGCTGTGGCAAGTTGTCAGGTCGAAAGACCGACGGTTCGACTGTCCAGGGACCAGAGGGGAAGCTGGTGTGCGCCGCTCCAGCAAACCGGTACTTGGAAAGCATGAGTACATAGTAATTAGTTACTGGTGCAAAGACTCGGCGCTCCGAGGTCTTGCTGACCGACTGGGGTGCGTCAAATCAAAACGGTCTGAGGCCGAGGGGACTGAAGTGTGGGAGATGGAATAAGAAGAGGGGGGTGGCCCTTTGACGGACGAGGGGCAAAAGGGGCGTGCGACAAAGCACGCAGTATCCATACATGGGACGTACTACCAAGTATGGTATGACAACAGCCTCTTTGCTAGCCGGCCGTGGCTTGCGGCCATGGGTAGCCACGGGCTTGTTCAAGCTGGTGGACTACGAAGTCGAGGAACCGCTGGAGGCAAGGGAGCGAAGCAAAGGTTGCTGTCCGTCAGTAGTGGCTACTTTGTGCTTGCCGAGAAGGTGACGAGGGGCACCCAAATCTGACGGCAGAGCAGCAGAGTTTGATGCCACTCGGCGGCTGGCGGGAGAAGCCTAATTACGGTGTATATTGAATACGCGCGTTTCTGGGAGGGCGGCTGGGGCACAGGTGCTTCTCTGACGAGGCTCGCTGCCAGCAGACTCGTCTGCTTTTTTGCGTCTATTGTCCGCGAACGATGTTCATTCCGGACGTCGTGTTTGCTCACGGGACGCTCTGCGAGTCTGTCTGATCTACAGCTCACCAGCCACGTCCTGGTTGAGATGGTGGGTGGGTGAATGGGGCCTTTCCATCAGTAAGACGTAGCGTAAACCTTTTGATGCTCGAGAGTCTCAATTTCTGAGAAGATTGAACACGTCGATACGTCGGTACGGAGTAGCCTTTTCAATATGTGCAGCGCGACGAGAGCACCTCAAGCCCCTTTGACTTTCGAAGGCGGGCCCCGACCAGTTGGAACGTGCTTCTTGTATTCGAGACTTGCCGAGGGTGGCTGTCTAGGCGTGACTCGCGACACACCACTCAGTCCCAAGTCGTATACGATACTTTTGGTGCCAGCTGAGCCTCCCGTTGAGTGTGCCCCTCTGTTTCTTCATTGAGCATGCCACCACCGACTTGCCAGCCCAACTGTCCGCACGGCTACCGTGGTGATTCGTTCTTCCATGGCACGACATGATGCTGATTTGAACGCTCTCATCACAGGCTTGTCCTTGGCGCCGTCGCATGCTTGGCTCTCTCGAGTAGTCATTGCAACACCGTCAGAGGCGAACATTCTGTATCCGAACTTAGAAGTCGGTCTGCGTCCCGGCGGCATTGTGCCACCGTTCCGGACTCGGACGGGGACTGCCGGCCAGCGACCGGACCGGTGGGAAGGCCTAGCCATGTGGTACGTAGAGTCAAGCACCGGCCTGATACTCCGAAAGTTGTCTGAATCGCCGTACCTGTAATAGGCAGCAATCGCCCGTCTCAAGCTCGAAGCCAACTAACATATCGACGGGCTGCGAGTGCTTCGATGTGACGTTGCGATAAGGGATTTGAAGGGCTGACCCGCACCGTGACGGATCTAGCTCTACAACCCGGCCGTCGGGAAGATCAGGAGATGACAGCTCATCGGAGAAGAATAACAAAAATGCGGGCGAAATACCTGCGCGCGACAGATACGTATGTTGGTGAAAACTGCTATGCAGCGCAGCCCGTCGCCTCCTAATTACTAGGTACCAGCATATGTCGCCTGCTGGTCAGCAACGCGTCACCGAGCAGGCGACTTGGGAATGAATCCTCTGAGCGTTGCTCCGTTGGTACACACAACACACCCTGGCTTGAAGTACGCAATAAGGTGCACGCGCTGGACACTTCGTGCCGAGACGAGACCCTGGAAAGTTTGTGCGCCGCCATCCAGTGCAAGTACAAGCTTGACGATCCAAGCTAGAAAGAAAATGTGCTGATTGATGCGATGACCTCTTGTCGCACCAAGGCGCGACGTAGTCAGTACCTGGTGTCGCAAGTAGCAATACTCGGCGCTCGCTCGCCGAGCTTAAACAAGTTGTATCGGCTTAAATATTCGGTTGTCAAATCCTGCAGACAAGCAACGCCCTGGCCGTGGCCGGTCTGACCGCCACGAACCGTGTCGTCACCGACAACTGCAGTGATCCCATGACGGGACAGCATCCGACCGCGGTTTCCGGATGATGAAGGTCTCCTCTTCAACGGTGCTAGTACTGATCATGGTTGAGTTCCGGGTTTGCTTTTGGATGGACAAGTATCGACCGTGGCTTTTTGTTTCCAGTTGCAATTCATGGTAAGAAGTGGTTGCAGACGACGAGGTAGTCGTATGGAAAAGTAGTCCGAAAGTGTGGAAGGGGGTGTTCAAAGTTTTGCTTGCCATGAGGCTTCAATTCGAGCGAAGGGTGGTGTGATCAAACCCCGCGAAATGGGGGGCAAGTTGCCGGAGTTGATTCCGCTTCAGCTTGCTGGTTCGTATTGCCTCATCTGTGCTTGTAGAGTTTGAGCCGTGTTTGCAGCCTCTACTCATGAGAGTCATTTGACCCGCCAGGTGTCCTCCTGGACACCATGCCCGGAAGCTCTCACACCGACAGCAGGGCCTCATTTAGTCCGCAGATCGCAAACTGGGCTTCGTGATCGCGGCCTAGGGACGGATGCTCGGCCAGCGTTGTGAACCTTCCCAGGTGAGCTGACATCTTCGCAACCCAGCTACGCGCATTTAGACTCACGGCCTCTTGTCATACGGCGCAGCATGGCGTGTAGAGCCACGAGCTAGGTCCATGTTTGTCATTCTGCCATCGTGACTCGAAGGCGGATTGCCTACCTTACTGATGCTGTCAGGTTCGAGGCACCTGAATGTCCGCAGCTTGAGTTCCTGCCAAAAGGTCGGGTAGTGCCGCAACAGTGCGGCGCAGGTTTCCAATAGCCGGGGGCTGCTTCGCGTTGGGATACTTGGCATTGACCGAGCATAGTGTCCGGGAGATACTATGTAAGAGACAGCTTCGAATGTGATCGCCACCCAAGGTTCTGGGGCGCATGTGCGAGTTCCAGTCAGCCAACCCAGCCAGAATGTCCATCCCGGATGCTGACGAAGCTACGGATACTTTGTATGCTTTTCTGGCACCTTTGGGTTGTCTACAGTCAGCCGTACAAGTCAAGACGCAGTCATTGTTTGATCCAATCAACGGTCGACTGAATCTACCGAGGGGCAGGCAAGCATGTACACAAATAGGATGATGGAATTGCTCCGTATCGTCGCCTGCGTAGGGCGTCTCAGTAGGTATGCCAGAAGAAGAAAACCGAGGCGATACAAGTAAAATGTTCGGAAATTAGCCCGACATGAGCTGGAGACGAAGGTTTACCAGGATTTGGGGGGAGGCCCTGTCGCCAGGTGATCCAAAACCAACCGGACGGTGCAGGTAGTAGAAATCCGAATTCTGCCCCCCCCCCCCCCCCCCCCC
>QAPG01000064.1:82342-148636 GCA_004366825.1 Colletotrichum spinosum | reverse complement strand
CCCCCCCCCCCCCCCCGCTGTGTTGCCTCGTTGCTGTCCGGTCCGTGTAACTGTAGGTTCGCTACAAGGCCGCCTTTCACAAAGCGCTGGGTTCGTTTGAACTTTGGGACACGCGTAACTTCGGCTCAGAAGTTTCTCGATGCCAGTCTTCGCTTCCAAGATGCGAAGCCACCACACCGCTTTAGAGCAGGTTGATGATGTCTGCTCCCAGGATGCTCTCAGTTCGTGTCCAATAGCAGGGCAAATTTGGTTCCAACAGCATGGTGCTAGATCATCCAGAATGAAAAGCAGGCACGCCCTGTCCCATCACTGTCACTTGTCACAATCTTTGCCTTGACGGCATTGGAATTTGCGCGACCAATGACAGCTGGCGACATCAGCCGATGTTGTGAGATGAGCTCGCTGTTTGACCGATCGTGCCCATGACGTCTGTTGCAGAGGTTTGGTGAGACGGCAATGGTCTGATAAGAATAGAAAAGCTGAGTTCAACGAACAATCAGGGTTAAAAATCGACAGCTTTACTGTGCATCCGTACACCGCCAGCGAACACGCCCCGTGGCAGCCGATCAGGCTTGTCGTCTCTTCGACGCCTCGAGAGGCAAGAGAAGGTCCCATTTCGTTGGCTTCGAAGCCACTCGCATCGAAGCTGATTCGCAACTTCATTGTTGTGACACGTTCGGTAGCCTTTGATTCTCCAAATGAGCGCCACACCAGGGCTGATTTGCGAAACAGCCAATTCTCTCGCGGGGAAACAACAGTTTTGTCTTCCTCGTTCAGTCATTCGTTTCCGTCCGCGGAGGCCAGGCGTCGACAAAGTCGCACCATGTTTTCCGGCCACGTGGAACCTGAGACTACTCTCTGCATGGTCTTTCTTCCGAAGCTAGATGGCCCGGCTCCGGTACCGATACAAGGAGCTCCTGGTTGCCGGGAATCCGACCAGTTTCTAATCGTATGCCGGCCACTACACAGTAGAGTAACCCAATGTCACTATTAGATAGGGTTTGACTGAGCCCTACAAGAGAGACGTGGATCTGCAACGGCTTCAACGGCACTGTCGTCTACATGAAACCCAGTCCATGCTCTTTGTGAGGTCTTTCGCATATGAAGCCAGCACGCGCATCTGCGTTGAGTACGGATGGGAAGCAGTGTCCAGACAGTAGGTGGGTACCACCAAGATTAATTCTCGTTATCAGCTGTCAACCACAAGTGGTGCTAATGGTCTGCCGCTAAGTAACGGCTACTGAAGGCGAGCTGATCAGAGGTTTCCCTCTGCGTGACCAACAGTATTGCTCGCTTGCATGAACCCTGCACCAAACTCTGTCTCTTCTTCGCGGAGCCTCGCTCACGATGCTCAGTGGCAGCTGAATTCGACGTTTGTCGGCCTTCGACAGGCCACTCGAAGCCCCGACCAGTACACCGTATTCTTGAATCGATGGAGTGTGTGGCATCCTCGTAGCCCCTTTTCCTCCTGACTGAAGACCAGATCCGATTTTGGCTCCTGAGATTTGCTCCGGCCTGTGCTCAACTTGCGTCGTGTCGCAGTCACGTGATTAACACGACACCGAGACAGTGATACCGCCCCCGACAAACCGCGTGGCTTTTCAAGGATCTACCACTGTGTGCTGCAGGCCTGATGCCTGAACATTGAGAGCGTGGGTGAACAATGCCCTCATCTGGCTAAGGGGTATCGAGAGCGAAGACTTTCGAATGACCGGTGCAAATTGCACATGGCTGGACAAACTTTCCCCGCAAGGTAAAGCTCAGTTGATCTCGCTGCCCAACTGTAACGGCGTCCCCGGTTCCTCTGTTAGCCCGGCATCACAATGCCTTGTTCTGGTAGTAGCCCCTAACCTTCTCTGCCGTTCTTATCCGTAGTGTTGCGCCAAAGACAAATTTTTCAATGGCCCAGTTGATCTGGAGTGGCGCCTGTTCTGCGCCAGGAAAGGGCTTCGTGAGGCGCTTTCTCCTAGCGGTCTTGAATACCCGATCGTTCACTTGACTGTAGCTCCACGTCTAATTGAAGAAGGAAGACCAGGTAATGGCTCGTCGGTGAGATCCGTACTGTCGCATGTTTGCATTTGC
The DNA here is from genome assembly GCA_004366825.1 of Colletotrichum spinosum. Classification (NCBI taxonomy): domain Eukaryota; kingdom Fungi; phylum Ascomycota; class Sordariomycetes; order Glomerellales; family Glomerellaceae; genus Colletotrichum; species Colletotrichum spinosum. The sequence continues at coordinate 146,554 of QAPG01000064.1, read as the reverse complement.
CCTTGGAAGAGCTGCTGCTTCTGAGCTGGTAGGTCACAGTTGTTTCGCAATGATTGTGAAATGTGTCGTAGTGATGAGTCAGATGATTCCACACCTGGACAACTTCTTGTACACGTACGGTGCTTTGCCCGCGGACCGGATAAGAGCGATGGCCGACTTCCTTCCGGGACGACGGCCGAACCTTAGGTATCCACATTGCGGCCCGGAGCGACGGTCGACACCCGAGTCGGTTTCGAAAACAAACAATGGCAGCTTGAATTCTCAATACCGACGATGGATGTAGGACTACCAATATTGGAGCCAGGCACTATCATCCCTCACTCTTGGAGCAACCGGAATCGAGTTGGTACACAAGTCACGCGTGACAATGCGGACGGCTACGGGCAAATGTTGCTATAATTGTTCATTGGGAGAGCGTCGTGTTGTGAAAACAATAGTCGTCGGCACTGCACGCTGCCTTTTTGTGTAGCTGTTGTGGTCACTGAACGTGTAGTTGCGACGACGGCAGGTGGTAGATATAGCCTTCAAGGGCTGACGCGCAAACGCGTGGGGAATAGTGGCATATAGCACGTCACAAACACCCACACTCAATTCGAGTATGCCTGATGTTGTGCAATGGTGGCAGTGTTGTAGATTCTATTGTAGACTCGGCGTGTCAGCGAGAAACGTTCAACGGGCTTGAGCTGATTCCATAGCGAGTACTCTGTGCTGTCTAGGTCAGGGCCAATGGACCAACCATTTAGATTGCTGTTTGCTGCTGGGTCGCGAAGACAGACGCACTGCGCAACGAAATAGCCGATGATGGTGAGAAACCGTCGACGACGGGACAGCCTGACGATAGATGGCCGGTTAGGGTCGGCTCTCAGATGGCGTAGGAGCCATCAGCCAATTTCCGCAGGCAGGGCTCCGTCACTTCGGTCATCTGTTGCAGGTTTGCTTTCCCTGGCAACCAGCAGCAAACATGGTCAGCTAAACGGCAAGCAGCCATTACTGATGGCAGTTTCCGTGACTGGCTCGACCCCGGATTGCAAAATGTGATATTTCAGAGTAGTGGACAAGGGTGCAACGTCCGACCAACAAGCAGTTGCGCCGCCAATGGGTCATTATCAGGGGTACCAGCTTGATGTGTTGGTGCCAACAGGCTGGCATGACGAGATGAAGCGTACGATCAGACATCGTTGGGATCGGTCAGTTTTCTCCTTTTCGAAGCTCTCTGCCATGAACCGCGGTCACTGAAGTCGACAGACTTGGGAGGGTGAGTGGAGTGAATGGTGGCAGAGCTGAGTTCTGCGGCCGCATCGTCAACGGTAGACTCCAACCCTTCCGTGAAAACCATGTCTCCCCTAGCGCCTAAAATGTCACGTCCAGCCTCTTCCAGTAGAATGCCAAAGGCAATCAAGGCCGTCTCGTCCATGCTCCGCTCGTCTATGTTGCGTGCTCCGACTTGATAGAGAGCGCTGCGTTGCTCGCCGCCGAGGGTAGCATAGAAATGGCTCGCGTAAGTGTGGACGGCTTTGAGCATATGAGCGTCTGGCAGGCAGTCTCGTCCACCATGCAGTAAGTTCCGCTCGTGTGCCATGTAGACGTTCCACTCCTCGAAGCGACCCGGCGCAGCCTTACGACGAAAGACGACCTCTTCTGGAGTCAAGGCAGTGGGGCGCACAGAATGCTTGGTCAACTTTGGCGGTCTGGAAAGAACGGAAGGTTTTCGCTCGCTGACGACGGCAGAGCTCAGGCTGCTTTCGTACGTCACTCTTCCTGGAGAACATGTCAGTAACTAAAGCAAGTACTAGGCATGAATGATACTTGCCGGCAACAGCATCGTAGAGAGTGGCGTGACGCTGGGTTCGCTCTCCTTCTGTCGACTTGGTCTGGGTCTGGATTTGAGCCTGGGCCTGAGCCTGAGGGTGCGACGGCTCCGAGCCACCGTTAGTGCGGTCGGGCATGATGACTTGCTCCTGATCTGGTTCTTCCATATTGGCTTAAGAAGTGTGAGCGCGCAAGTGTACGTCAGACCGGTTGGTAACGCAGTCGTTGCTAGTGAGAGGGATGCAGTGACAATAGGTGGTGTACAAAGTGGTATGGCTCGAAAGCGTGGCACACAACGACGTCTTGGCGATGGTAAGCAAATTGGAAGACGTGAGCAGGGCTGAGGAAAGGCAGAGTGAAGCCGTCGGAGACATCTGCCCCATGCTAGAGCCTAGTAGGTATCATGCAATCTTCAACGTTGGCTACCTAGATAGGGAGACGTGGCAAAAAAGCAGGTAGAAAAAAGCGAAGCAGCGTTGTCGTCAAATTGGTCGCAAGAGGAAGCAACGAGCTTCCGTGTTTCAACAAGCCCTTAGGGAAGGACCATCTCAAGGGCATCCTTATGGAGGTAGGAGGCATTCGTCCTCCTTCTCGAAAGTTTCTGGCAGGAGTGAAGGGAGAGCGGGGCGCTATACGAAATGATCCAATCAGACTTTCAGACAGCCACCTAGGGTCGCTGCTGCTCCGTACATACAGGGGATTCAATGCCTTCCAGGTACCACTTGCCTTGATTACCACTTTCCCCAAACACCAAATACAGCGCCTAAGCCTATCAGGTGCCTCCTGCCTTACCATCATCACCCAGAGCATTCTAAAGTGCTGCTGACATCATCGCATACATCGTCAATCCAGTGCAAGCTTGTCAAAGACACAGCAAGCACCAGCCATCATTACTTTTGGACCTACATCTTGCTTCCAAGGCTCACCTTGTCTGCGTGAGTCCACTTTCAAATGAATGAAGGACCGTCTGTTTGCTCGCTCAACAGGTGAGCTGAGACCCGACGCTTTCGCCCTCGAAGCCACCACAAGCCTCGTCAGATCATTCGCCGCCGCTCCACAGCATCGATTTGATGGAGAAGGTGCTGAGCCAGAGGAAGAAGGGAGACATGTATCAGTATGGGCACATCGAATTGGGGTGAATGCCTTGGCTCTGGACAAATTCGATGGCCGTCTGTAAGTCCTCGTTGCGCTCCTGCCTTGATCTCCTTCCTGGACTTATACTTCTGCAGACTTCTATCAGGAGGTGCCGATGGCTCCATGCGGCTTTGGGATCTACACCACGCAAGCGATCCAAACTCCTCCCACATATTCCGCCCTATTGCCAATGTTGCTCGCCCTGTTGGTAGCGATGGCTCATCTCACAAGCACGGCATCACTCACCTAGACTTCTTCCCGAATGATGCAGGCGCATTTCTTTCCAGCTCATACGACCGGTCTCTCAAATTGTGGTCTACGGAACGAATGACAGTAGCAGCAAGTTTCGACTTGAATGCCAATATATACACCCACGCTGTCAGCCCCATCGCCGATAGACGACTCCTGGTCGCTTGCGCAACCCAGCATTCTTCCGTGCGCCTCGTCGATTTGAAGTCGGGTTCATCCGCACACACTCTCCCAGCCCACGGCGGAGCCGTTTTGTCTGTTGCATGGAGCCCCCGAAGCGAGCACGTCGTCGCCACCGGCCACGTCGACGGCAAGGTCCGCGTATGGGATATCAGGCGCTCTTCTAGCCTCATAGGCCAGCTCGACCAAGAGGACAGTCTGGGCGTGCTTCATCGCTTCAACCATGCTAGCGCGTCCGGTATGGACTGGGACAGCATGCCTCACTTCAGGGGCGCGGCTCGTGCCCACAACGAGGGTGTGAACGGCCTGACCTGGACCGACGATGGTCAGTACATCGTCTCCGCCGGCCTTGATCGTCGGATCCGCGTGTGGGATGCCGCCACCGGGGCAAACACATTGGCGAGCTTTGGAGCTATGATACAGAACCAGCAGCCAAAAACGGTCAACATGTTCGTCACCCCTGCCAGGTTGACACCAAACGGCCGAGACCTGCTATTCTGGCCAAACGAGCATGAAATACTTGTAATGGATCTTCACGAGGGAACCCTCATATCACGTCTTCGAGTGCCAGGACCATCCGTGTCGGCTGGGAACCGAGGCACCGGAGGTTTGAACGTCAAGAACCGGACGATGAGCATGGTATGGCGCGGGCATGGAGGGCACAGATGCCAGAAGGGACCAGTTATGGGAGGAGGAAATGCCAGTGGTGCTGTCTACACCGCCCACCTCGACGGTCAAATCCGAGCCTGGATGCCCCGACTGCCAGGTCCTGATGACGACGATGATGCCCCTGATCCACTTGATCAGGATGAAGAGGACCAGAGCCGCAAGCGGAAGGCACTTGATGATGCGTTTAGAAGCCTGATGGGAAAGAAGATTACATTCAATTGATTTCCACCTACATTACCTGGTCAAGTAACTACATAGAAACAGCTCATGTGCCGAGCTGGTTCTGATAGGCCAATCACACAGTTTGGGGTCTAATTTATCCCAGGTAAGGGTGGTGGCAACACTCCTCATGTTGCTTGGGGAGCATTCATTTGTTGGTAAACGTTCTGGATGCCACATCTCACTTAATCCATGTCTTTCAATGAACAAGAGCCTGACAGGATCTATCTAATTCCAACCCAGCATTTAGACAATAACAGTGAAGTGACTCACGCACAATATAATTTTATACCAAAGCTCAGCTAGCAACTGGATAGTATCAGCTATCCTCGACTCTAGTCTTCGCATTCTTGCATAGATGCCCATGTTTCGATACGGGCCACATTTTGCTAAGTCGACGTAAACCCTCAATTTACGTACTCCTCTGTGTGTTGTTGTGGATGTCTGTCTCCGATGCCCGTACTAGCTCAGCTTCTCGAGTGCGCTTTGCTTTTACATCGCTCTTCTGCCGAATACCCTCAGCTGCTGGGCTAAAACATACTCGTCCTACAACCTTCCTTCGCCAGTAGACTCGGATGGTCAACACGCTCCCTGGTCTGCTCTAAATCCGACCATTGTCCGGAGGCATTGATTCTTCTGCCCGGGCCTGCCTCTTCTGACCTTGTGCGTTAGTTCTCGCCATTTTCCAGCATTATGAGTGGTCCGCGGCCCAAAGCTGGGTTCCCAACCCAACGCACAAGGCAGGCGTACATGTCAAACAGCAGCGCGCCTTTAGCTTCGGCGGAAAGTTCTGCCAGGAGAGAAGCAAAACGGGGCATGAGTAGGTAGCCAATTTTGGTTCGAGAGAGGGGTATCTACATAGATGCTAGCTTGCGTACACGAAGCCGGCCGTTAAATCGGCTCTGGGATGTCGACGATCAAACGCGTGTCCTAAAGAGGCAAACCGGCGTTCGATACAGGCCAGAGAAACCCCCCAAAACAACAGGGATGGCGGCGCTAGGTCTCTTGAGTTCTCAATGACATCTATGTAGCCCCTTGCTGGCGTGTGCTCAGCAACTGTCAAAGTTCAGACAGTTTTCTGGCATGGGATGAACGCTAGGCACCCCAATACATCGGCCGAAGAGTGCCAAGTAGCTTGAATCAACGAGTGGGACTTGAACAGCCGAAATGCGCCTGACTCTCAAGAAACCGATTGTCTCGACGGGTAAACAGGCCCTGGAAGCCCACGGAAACGCCTATTCTGAGCCCCGGGACGACGGCGTCTGCCCCATCACAACGCCTGGCAGCATCGCTTCTTCCTCGCTCGCTTGTCATCTCCCGACCCAACGCACCAAGGAGGACTGCCGGGCTAGTATCACCACCGCTAGGGCTACAGACGCTCGATGCAGGGGCGGGGAATGGCCCAGTGTGTACGTCTCACTCGTCGCCCGGGTCTTGGTGATTTTCGACGGCGCGGAAGCCAGCCCGGACCGGCGGCCATCTTGGCGCCCGCACGACCGGGGGAGGTGGTAGGGGCGTGCAAAGTACGTTGTAAAGCCTTCAATAATTGCAAGAGACCGTTGCCAGGCTATCTTGGCAACGGCAGACGGTCGTCGTTGCATGACAATCTTGTGTGGGGTGGGGAACAATGCGGCCTCTTTTCACGATGATACCAGATGCGCTGGTCTCGAATGGACGCCGCGACGTTGCATCGGGCCAGATGTTGACAAAGCTCTGTGACCGAGCATCACATCGCGCGAGCCGCGTTTGCGGTATTTCGTGTAGGGTTTTCTGTTTCCAGGGGCCAACCCGGGAGAGGTTGCGAAGTCTGCGTCCGTGCCGGAGATGTTCTGCCCCAAGCATAGACTATTGTTCGACAACGTCGTCAGTTTCCCAAGTTGGCGGTAATGGCGGCCACCATGGGGTGGCAAGAGGCTGCCAGTGAGAGTTTCGTTATTGGGAAGACGCTTTTGCCGCTTGTTGAGACAGCCAGTCATTCCAAGAAAGAGGTGCCTTAGGAAGCCAGTTTTGGCTTGATGACGCAGACCTTCGAGTGTGTCAGGAGGATCCCGGACGGCTTCCGGCTCCAGCTTCGGTTCAGATTCAACCTCCTGAAACCCTCCGTCAAGTGGTCACCTGCGAAGATGCTCCCGTCGACTGTATTGCGGTTTCATTCCGGCTCCAACATCTACACCACATTAGTAGTAACATGCACTTTAGTTGCTCTCCATGATTCCGTACTTCATACGACGGACTCTGAGATCGCAGTCACAATAACTCACAGGGTACTAGAATGCCTGAATAGTAGACATGTAAGTGGGAGGCCCCTCAAATCCTAAAAATTAAGATGAAGGAGACATGTTAGGCATATAATCACCAGCAAGTCTAACACATTAGTAACTCACAGTTGCGAATAAAGGTCTAGATAAGGATTGGCAATAGACTCTCGTCTATAAGCTATGCTAGAAGTAAATCCGAAGATATATCTCCTGCCGTATTATCTGTGAATAGGTACGCTAAGAGAAGGCGTCATGGACGATGGAGAATAAGAAGGCTTTGCTAAAGGTCGACATACTTGAAGAACAAATCCAAGTTGTAGTAGGCTTAAATCAGAGTCTGGCTGGCTCGTTGAAGGTGCGGGGCTGCTGTAGTAGGAGACAGACAACACTAATAAGTTGGTTGTGAGAAATAAATTATAATCAGTTATAGCCATGTTGGCCTTGCTGAGTTAGAAGACCGTCGCTAAGGACCTATTTAGCCCAGTATATCTAATTCTTTATGAGCTACAGGATATATGATACCGTATCACCAGCATGGAGTCTATAAAGGTTAAAGCTGAACTAGAAGTATTTTCATGTTATATTTCTTCGAAATAGTATATGACAGTATTCCAAGTTTTACGAGAATAAGAAGTACTGCACACTAACCACGGAAGATAATGATTACATCAAGAACAATAGTGAGAGACGGTAATGACAGCGGAGAAGAGTATGAGACATAGCCTAGGCTAGGAGGCTCTCCAAATTGTGATGACTAGACCAATTTACCTAGTAAAGTGCCGGTATTTCCATCCCTTCAGACTGTGCCTCATACTCGGGTGGCTCAATTTCCAAATCAAGCCCAAAGACTTACTGGGTTTAGAACACCACAGCTGAGGGAGGCTCACTGGTGTGGTTTGATGCTGAGGAGAAGTTTCGGCCCGGAAGAAACGCTCGCAACATTAGATCCAGAGTAGCGGAACTGTATATGCGTACAAACAGCGTATCGATAGTAGAAATCAGTCGAGATCTCGATAACACTGCCTCTTACGAATAACTCGGAGGGCAACTGGGTGTTCCGAGTATGCCAACACTGTAATACTGCTGTCAGTTGGTCCTTACATTCGCCGTGACCGAATGGTATCCAGCACGATAGTCTCATGTGGGAATCTCCAAGTTTCAATCCGACTTGCTTAGCTCTGAGAGGAAATACCTTAGGCCCGAGAAGACAAGCAACGAGCCCAGGCGTCCTGTCCGTATAGACGAGAAGCTCGTTCGTCAAGCTGTTTCAAGCTACCACTCTCTAGGACGCCGGCTTTGAAACTTCAATCAAGAACCGCGAAGTCAAACATAGCCTTGGTCCCGAAGCTGTGCCTGAAGTCTCAAGCGAGACCAGACACAGTGCAACCTCACAAGTCGCCAAGAGTCATCAACCTTGACAGCAAACCATGTTGATTCAAATGCGAATACCAGGGTATTTATAAAGGTCTGTAGACCGTTTCCCATTACCCGATCCCTTTCCCGAAAAAACCTATCCGTTTACCAAACCCTCATAAATATTACACCAAACCCCCCTCAGAACCCATCCACAACCCCCTTGGCCGCCTCCCCCTCCCTCCTCTCGCGGTCCATATCAACCCACCACTTGTGCGACTCGTCCGTCCCCGTCCACCGGCCCTGCTCGTCAATCTCATCCCACGGTTTCGGCGCGAGAATGTAGTGCACGTTCTTTACCTCGGCGTCCCTCCAAATCTCGTCGTGCACGCCCTGCCAGCGCATCGTCTTGAGCGCGTTGTAGACGTACGGCAGCGCAACCCACCGGCCGCGGTACAGCTCCGACAGCAGGCTCTGGTCCGCGAAGTCCATGTCCATGGCGCCGCGCTCCATGTGCCTCACAATCTGCTCGAAAAGCTTCTTGGACGGGTTCACGACCTGCAGGCCGCCGTTCATGAAACCCAGCGGCGACGACGTCACGGGGTCCGCGCCGGCGGTCTGCGCCGCGTCCGGGCGCGCGTGCTGCGACGAGAAGGCGCAGTTGTCGGCGACCCAGTCGGCGGGGTAGTGCGGTTTGCGCAGCGGGTTGCAGACGCAGGCGTGGCCGGCGGCGAAGACGCGCGTGCTGGGGTTCTTGGCGACGTCGTCGTCGCTCGAGGCGGAGACGTAGCCGTCGTCGCTGACGACGTCCCGCTTCGCGGCGCCGCTGCGCTTGCCGCCAGCAGCAGCCGCGGTGCCACCGCCACCGCCAATGGCCACGTCGGGGGTGTTCTCGGCGGCCCAGTCGCCGTCGTCGAGCTTCATGGTCATGAGTTCGTCCATGTTGCGCAGGACGAGCATGTCCGAGTCGAGCTGGACGACGCGCGAGTACTGCGTCAGCGAGAAGGGGGTGAGCTTGCTCCAGCAGTCGTAGAAGCGCGGGTCGTTGGAGTAGTCGCGGCCCTTTGTGGGCAGGAGGTACTCGATGCGCTGGGCGGGGATGCCGCGGCGCGCGAGGGCGGCGAGGCCCGAGGGCGGGAAGGAGTCGGTGTACAGCGCGACGAGGGGGTATGCCGAGCCGGATTTGACGAGGGAGTGGTTGAGGGTGAAGAGGCCTGGAAGGTATTCGAGGTTGGTGATGAGGGTCGTCCAGACTGTTTTGGCGGCGTCGGGTTAGTTTTGAAGATTGTCATGGGTGCGCTGGCCAGGTGAAGGGACGTGTGAAGTGAGAGAGGTATGACATGGAGGTGGGAAGACGAACCCTTGTCCGAGTCTAGAGCGCGTCTACCGTCCGACATGATGGCGATGCTTAATTATGTCCGAATCTCACGATGCTATAACCTCACAAAATCGTCGTTTGCGACTGCTCTGGCGCTTGCGACTGCGACTGCGCTCGACGATGGCGGGGTGTGTTCCGGTGGAGGCGGGGGGTATTAGATTAGAGAAGTTGGGTGGTGGTACGCGATCAAGGCGAAAGATTGCAAAGCTCGTACGAGTGAGTCTATGATGCCGCGTGAAACAAACTCAATACCTCTTCTCCGTTTCTTCTTGCGAGGTGTGCGTGTGTATGTGTATAGGTGTCCGAGAGTATGGAAGAGAGAAAGTCAAGCGGGATGTAAGAGGAACGGGGGCGGCACACCAAGGGCGTTCGGGATGAACCAGCAGATCGTGGGATTATACCAAGCCTCTCTGCGTCGAACGGAGCTCACAACAAAAAGCCCACGAACGAAAACATGTCGCGCGCGCGCGAGTCAAAATGGGCTGGCTGGCTATGGTACATCCCTCATCGGAACCAGATCAAAACACGATAGTCAAGCCCCATCCTATTCCATAAGATCCGCCCTGCTGCGCGGACCGGGAATTTTTCTTCCTCTTTGGCGTCGCATTGGAGGGGAAACAGCAATAGAAAAAATGGCACTTGTCCCAAAGGGTTCGTGCGAAGCTGATAGACTGCGACGGATTCCGATCGGGCGGAACGTCGATGACGCCATCATATTTGAAAATCGGGAAAGCTGAGAAATCCTAGCACGGACAGAAATCAAATCAAAGAAGTTGACAGCGAAGCACAGAAAGCGGGCCGGCGGGCGGGGAGACGACTGCGCAAGAAGTCGATACGGTTACATTGTCGTGTATCTCTCTGTGCGTAGCATCCTCCCCAGAGTGAGGTCCAGTATCAGTATTCCCACTTGGACCAAGATTGGCATCGCCATCGCCCACGGAGAGTTCCACTCCTCGCGGCCGGGCTTTTCCCCTCGGCTCTGCCGCATGGGCAACAGCGAGATTGCCCTCCTCCCAAGTCCCCGAGTACCCGAATACCTGCTGGGTAAAGAGGGGTTGTCGTTATCTGTAGCAACACGCTCCTGTTCCCATGTCTTCCACTCTGACCTTATTGCACGGCCCGATACAGTAGTAAGCATCTGTCCGTCCGTTTCCGCTGACTACTATTTCTCCTTGGTTCAGTAAGGAAAAAAGAGAAAGAAAAAAAAAGAAGGAGTCATGGCGAAACCCATAAAATGAAGCCCTACACTATATCAGACTTTCCCACCATCACTTTCCGTTACCTCAACATGTGGAAAACGCGTTTGGTGATTCTAACCACGAGGCCCCTCCGAGTCAAGCCGCCATGCGTTGGATTACTTGACTTGTGGGACCTGGCCTGCCTTACTTGTACATATTTCTGTACCTTAACAGCTTGACATTCCGTCAGCTCCCACCCCGCGACATTCAGTCTCTCTCGGCCTTTCGCGGCCAAAGACTTGCATACCCATCACCCCTGTCGACCTTTTGCTTCTAACCCCTCGTCAACTTAGATCGGACGACGGGGCCACGGGCTTCTCACGACCCAATCGCTGGCCTCTGCTGCCTCTGTTGCCGCTGCTCGTCATTGACGCGACCACCCTGGCATCCTTGACGACGCGCGCACCCGCGTTAGTCCATCGACCTGCCTCACGGTTCACCCGCATCCGTAGCAATAGATACTCTGCAAGGCACCTCAGCAGGCAAACGCAGCTCCTTGCATGCGCCTGCCTAATGTACACAGCAAGAGCACTGTGGAGACTCGGTTTCCGAGATTCCGGTGCCCAGAAAAATCCGAGTTCATCTCGACCTTTTCACCATGCCTACTACGTAGTAGGCATTATTCATTAGCAAACACCGTGGTGCCAAAGCGGCGAGCCGACTTCCCGTCTCTCTTGTAATCACCCAAATGTGAAATCATCTCTTTTATCTCCAGCTACCGTGCTCACTCCCCAAAATTGAATACCGTCCCACCTCGTCCATCCTCTCGTCACGAGGGCGTGGACGTCGACGTTGCGCAAATTTCATCAAATTACATATCCACATCCTTTATCTGCGGTAGATTCACCGGCAAACTCGGGAACCCAGGACTTTTGACCAGTCCGCAAATGTGAACGATAGCCTCCTTCGCCAGTCTATCATGCAGTCTCATGCAATCGTGTAAGGTATTTCCTGACCAAGCCAATCCCAAGCCGTTGAAGCCGAATAATGAAAGAGAACATAGCGGACCCGTGTCCTTGCCCTAGTATCTGGTATATCGATGCGGATGCATTTCTAGCACTCTAGTGCCTCTTGTATTTCTGGTTTTACGGTTAGCAGACGTCCAACCCGCAAAAACGTGTGGGAGCAACTTACCTCGTCCACTCTGCGTCTGTTGTGGGGGTCAAGGCTGTTCGTCGCCCCCATGAGTGTTTGTCCAATGGCCTTGGTGGCGCCGATGGCCGGGCGGAAAATGATTGTCGGCGCTCGCTTCAGTACCGCCTTGGCGAGTCCCTGCGCGCTCTGGCTGTCCATGACTTCTCCAGGGACCGCAATGATGGCGTCGCGGGCCATGTTGAGATCTCGTGTAAGACTCGAGTAGCCACCACGGAGCCCTTGGATCACGCCTGTCGGCTGATCCGCGTACAGCGATATCTGCTTCTTGTCCTCCGCATCGAGATCGGCCTCTTCCCATGAAGTGTCCGTCTGAGGATTGTTGAGGAGGCCCTCGGCACCTTGGAGCGCATACTGGGTGCCAATGGCTAGCTTGGCCCCAAACTTGACCATCTCGGTGCCTGTGGTCCGAGCAAACGCTGCAGCACCCTTGCCGATGCTGCGGACGATGCGCCCGTCCTTCCTATACTCCTTGATGGGCACCTCGATCAGTTCCTTGAAACCGCTGCCGATGTTGACAATACCCCTCACTGGCGCCAATCCGGCGAGGATTCCCGCCAGCTGAGTGCCTTTGACGTCCGGCATCCAAATGTCGTTGAGAATCTTACCCATCCTGTCAAAGCCGGAGACTCCGTAAATGATGGTGTGTCGGAGAGTCAGCCGAGCCTCGTCGAGAATGATAAAGTTCATAAACTCGGTCGTCCGGCCCGATTTCAGTCCCGCGTAGTCGACGCGCTTGGGCTTGAAGTCCAGCTTGACGGGAATGTCGTGCATTTCCACCCTCTGGAGGAAGGGAACATCACTGGTTGAGCTGTGGACAGGAGCGCTCTCGTCCTTGAATTCAAAGAACCGCGTGATGAAGTCTAGAGCATCCTGATCGACGTGGAGTCTGAGCGGGAGAAGCGTTACCCTGAGCACCATCTCGGACGCGGCGAGATCCGGCTGCGGCTTCACGTTGAGAAGTTCGATGTGCGCCATGCTGGTGTCCATCTCGCGTTCGCCGGCGTCTTGGTCGTACGTTGCAAACTTCTTCCACGTGGATGTCGGCACGTGGTCGAAAACGTCCAACGTCTGGACGCGAATGTCAATGGAGCTGAGAGTCTCGCCCGAGTTCGGAGGAAACGCGACAAGATCGACGTTGACTCGCTGCAACTCGAACGTTATCTTGTGGTGTTTGCTTCGGTTGAGCCTCAGCTTCTTCTTTGGCCGGTGAGCGCCGCCCGCCCGACCCGTCGCCGTCGTGATCGCTGTCGTCGCAAGAGACTCCGTCTCCGTAGCGTTGTCGTTCAGCTCCTGGTTAACCATTTGTGCGAGCTCCCGCGGATCCTGCTTGGTGGAAATGCCAATGTAAATCGAATTAAAGAGAAAGTCGCCGATGACGGTCTCGTCTTCCTCTGCATCCTCCTCGTAAACAGCGCGTTCGGCACGTCGTCGCCGTTCGTAGGCCTTGTCTTCGACGTCCTGGACGGCCTTTGAAATGACGTTGCGTGTGCGCTCCCAGTCGTATCCATCAAACAAGTTCCAAATGACATGCACGTTGCGGACAGAGACGCGAAGAGGGCTCTTCCTTATCAAGTCTTTCGACGCCTTGTCGTACGTATTCTTCGCCGAATTCCATATCTGCGCCCTCCCGTCGACATCTGAGCCCTTATCAAAGAAGTCGTCGTGAATAGACAGCTCGCTGTCGTCGTCTGATGCGTCATTCGAGCCGCTTGCGTTGAAGTTGGTCAGCAGGACGCCGTCGCGTGTATCAACAGAGGATGCAATGTTCGACGTGATGGATCCTTCGGCGTCGAACAGGGTCTTGGACGGGCCGGCCTCGTTATGGTATTGTGAAGAGGACCTAAGCGAGCTGACATCGCTAGCAACGTCGTAGTCATCTTCAATGCCGAGGTCTTGGGCTAGTTCAAAGTCCTTATCAAAGTCGTAGTCGCCCTCGGCCTTGCCAAACGCCTCTGCCGAAATCGACGCCAACAGATCCTCCACAGGGACGACGGATGTTCGGTACTTGTTTTCTTTGCTAGGTGGCGTGGGCGGCGACAATGCATTCGCGAGAGTGATGAGAGTTTGTGTGGAATCGGCACAGGTTTCCAAAACAACCAGCGGATTTTCGTGCAGATCCACGTCGATGTGCTTTTGCCCATTTTCGCGGTCTTGGACAACGTTAACGTCGACCTTGGCCGATGAGATGGAGCAAATGGTGACGAAGCCCTGTGCGTTGAGCCGGGAAATTTGCTGCGATGACGTGTCTGCCGGCTGGCGACGGTTCACGGAAGCGTTGGCACCTATGTTAGCGACGTCGTCAATGAGCAGGATATAAGCCTTGCTGAGGTCCAAATTCGCCGAGGTGTCCACGTCCTTGGGAAGGGTCACTTGGAGGCGACCGTCTGTCAGTGCTATAAGAAGCTTCGAGGTGAGACCCAGAGGGTTGAGGCCGATCGAGCAATCGCGGAAGACCAGGTCGACCATCATAGGCTTACTATGAGGACGAGATGTTTCAGCTGGGCGGATTGGCTGTCCTCTTCTCCCCCCCAGAGCGGTGTGGGCTTGGTCTCCGAGATTGGCGACCGAGGCCGCAAGGCTAGCCTCGAAGTCTTGGGGTGTCGCATCTTCACCGAGCCCGAGGGCATCCATGATAGTGGGCACTCTGTACTCGACCGTGACTTCGCGCATTTTAATCTTGATCACCGGCTCCATCTCGTCTCCAATCATGCGTACCATAATCACCGGGCCTTGTATGAGCGTTCCAGGAGGCAGTGTCGCAGATGAGCTCACGAGTTCCTCCCGGTGGTTGCGGTTCACGGAAATGGCATGAACGCCGAATGCCACCAGCGAGGGCACAGTGATCTGAGCGATCTCGAAGCCCTTTAGGTTGGCATTGAACGTGCCAATCTTGCCGCCGATATCGACCACGGCCCCCAAGTCCTTGATCTCTGCGAGGAGCAGCAAACCCGGCCGGTCGTCCTCTGGCAGATACTTAGCCACCGTCGCCAAGCTGGCAACCTCTTCTCCCAGAGCGGGTAGGCAATTCAGCTGATGCAAGCGTTCTGCCCTGACATGAAACTGGTCCAGTGTTATGCGAAGTACGGCTCCTTTCCTCCGTTGCCTCAGCAGAGTATCAACCATGATCTCGTCATCGCCTTGGTCGAACTTGGCCTTGGAGGGAATGATGAGCTCCAAGAGTCTTTCAAGATCCTTGTCCTTTGGCGTGGCGAGGTACTCAAAGCGGGCGCCGCCAATTTCGGCCGTGATGGGGGGTTCTCCTCTAGAGTTCCTCACGTATGGACCAGCGAGTCGGACTTTACTGATGGCGAACCCGATTCCGAGGTCGCGGCTGACCATCTTCACGGCGCTGGTCTCGAGCCCGACGCTACACTCCTTACCCTTCAGTTCAAGATTGAAACCGCCGATCCGCATGTCCATCTTGTTTTCGGATACCGCTGATCTGTCGTCGGGGTTGATCGGGGCATCGAACCGAACGCCGCGCGGTTTTGCAGGTTGCTGAGCCGGTGCACGGGTCGAAGGGGATGCGCTTGACGACATTGAGGAACTCATGTTGAGGAAGCTGCTCAGACCGCCGAACCAGCTGAATGTTTCGTCGAGCCTTTGGAGATCGAGCTGCACCAGCAGCGGCAGAGTCGTGATTTCTGTTCGTGTAGATTCGGCAGACCTGATCAGCTTGACTGATACGTCCGAGCCCGCTGACGGAAACTTGTCCATGACAGACGCGCGCATTTGCAGACTCTGGTCGAACGAAACTATGTCATCCTTGGCATAGCCAAAACGAAACTTTTCGAGGTCCACGTCGACCTCGAGCGACTGCTTCACAGTCTTGAGGGACACGCTCAGATTCTCGACTTCCGTTCGGAGAAGGATTTCAGGCTGCAGGTGAATACCCGGAGCCCCGAGTATTCTCTCTGCGGTGTCTGCAACACCACCAAGATGGTGAAGGAATTGTAGGGAAATCATCTCGAACACCAATTTGATGTTGGGAATGGAAGCTTCCTTCTGAAGCTCCGCCGTTGCGGTCGTTTTCCGGGAAGGGGCAGTGTTTTCCCCGTCGCTTAGACTGGCGAGAATCTTGCCAACGACTACAGCAAGCAAGTATGCCAGGGAAGCATCAAAGCGGATCTCCGCGGGTGATAGGTGAACTTCAACGTCATTGTCGCCCTGCGACTCGATTGTCACACCACTGGGTGACACAGGCGCGACGCTCGCTTTCGCGCCTGGTGACGTGGAGTAGATGGAGAAAGCCCCGGGAACTTGTGGTCCGACAGATCTTCCCAGACTGGGAGATGCTTGAGTTTGCTGGGGATCGGAGACATTCGCGTCGGCCGAAACCTGCACGTGCTGGTGTAGCGACGGAACATACAGCGACAGGGTATCGACAGAGAGAATCTCTTTGACGAGCCTGGTAGCGCCCCTTGGAGTCGGCACGTCGTCGGCCAGGCGAGACGGCTCCGCGACAGCGACAGTCTCTTCTCGCGGTGCGTCCGGCAAAGGATCCTGGGCCATGCTTTCTTCATTCTCTGAAACAATCGGGTCATTTGGTGCTGTCGCCGTGGGCTTCGTCGTCACCGGTGGTGGCGGGGATTCTTGTTGCCGCGATTCGACTGTCGCAACTTTTCGTGCTGGTGGAGGAGAGAGTGGACGAGGTGCCGAACGGGGATCCGGGCCCCGAGGCGACGCCTCAGGGCTGGAGTCGGCGTCCCAGCTGCCCGGCATTCGTGCCTCAATAGTCTGAGGTTCTGCCTGAGAGAAGGCGCTCATGTACATGCTCTCGGCTTCCTCGTGGGTGAACAAGTGTGACTGTGCAAGGTCCTCGTCTTCCGCAGGTCCCGAACTATCACTGGTAGCGCTCGAGTGCTGCGATGACAGCAAGTCTGGCGATGGGGGAAATCTGAGAGGTCGAAGGCCAGTAGAAGGTTGCAAAGACGGCTCTGATCGCGCCTCACGCTGGAAACTGGCCCAGGGTGTGGCACGATCATCTTCGCCCCATACTGTGGAATAGGAGACGGGAACATGGCCTCGGGGAGAGAAGTCTTGATAGATGGAAGCGCGAGGGGTGGTGTTTTCTTCCTCCTCGGCTGCCTCGGGCGACTCTTCTTGCTGGCCAGAGAAATCGTATGGAATGTTGAACGCGTCCTCGCTGTCTCGCAGCAGAGCGTCGTCAACTTCGGAAAGGTCTTCGGTTTCGGAGAGACAGCTCTCCTGCATAGCTGGACGAAAGGTGCCCGGGGTTTCCCTTGCAGGGGAACTGCGCTCGCTGAATGATGAAGACCTTGACACGGCGGGCGATGTGACAGAGGGAGACTGCGCGAATTGCGAAAAGACGTTGGCCTCCGAAATTAGACGGGCACGGATCTGAGAGAGAGCTATCTGACGCTTTCCTTCCCGAGGAATTATGGCCGGTGCCCCTGACTCGCGCTGCGTCTCGGCGGTAACGCCCTCGACGTCGATTCGGTCCAAGGCGAGCTCGAAGGTGACTAGGTCTGGAGTGGTTGAGGTGGGCTCGACGAGCAACTCGACATCCAACTGAAACGTGACGCCCCGTATGCGGACCTGAATCCGATCAACGATCCCTTGGAGAAACCCGGCCAAGAAGCCCGGCAGAGACAAAGGCTCGCCCGTTCCAAACTGGCTCCCATCGTCGCTGAGAGAACTCTCGCTCATGGCCACGGAGTTGCCGAGATCTTGCGTCTCTGCCGCCAAGACGGTTTCCAACCTCGTCTTTTCCGCAGCCAGCGCGGCGTCCGCGTGTTCGTTCAGGAATGATTCGGCAAGGTTAACGGTATTAGGCAGACCCGTGGGCTCTCCGCTCGTTGGCGCTTTGCTCTTGATGTCTCCGCCAGTAGACACCTTTAGACGTACGTCGACTCCGTCAATTTCGATGATGATGGGGCTCGTGTAAAAGTCGACGGGAACGGTGACGGAAAGCTTGAGTACTTTGGCTTTTTGGATCTGTATCGAGGAGGGGAGTTGGAGGAGGCGCTCGAGTTTCTATCGTTTAGAGACATCACGTTAGTTGGATACGCTGCGACCATGGAGATGCGCCAATAGTTGGATAGACGGGTTACTCACCTTGACACGCACCCCGACGTCCCTGAATTCGGCGGTGGTGTTCCTGCCCAGTGCAAATTGCAGGTTGTCCATGTCCAGCGTTTCCTCATCAAGCAACTCCAAGCGTCGCAGGGCGTAGATGAGCAACCGTTTCGACAATGCCGAGCCCCTCAAGCTCTGGAATATGGTCGCCATGGTTGCTGCTGCTGCGACGGCGACCGGCCGATCTGGATGCCCTCGATGATTTCGAACGGGATTTGTTTTCGATGGTGGAATGCGGAATGGGCTGGACAGTTTCGATTAGGCCCTGGAAAAGGTCAGCATCAACTCTGCCAGGTCAAAGACCACCAAGGTAGCCCAACACCGGCGAAAACTTCGGCGGCGGGTCAGGACCGGCAAGGCTGGCTCACCTTCCAGTAGTTTGATGGGTTTGGGACCTGGGACAGTTCAGGACCCGTTCACCAAGTGTATGTGACGTTGGTTGGAATGGCCGTGTTGTAAGTAGACACCCTGCCCAGGGCGGGAACGTAGCTCATGGTGTGTTCGTCATTCAAGGATGGGTATTTGCTTCAATGTGGGTAAATCAAGTAGAAGAAGGGTGTACTATCGCGATCCCTCAGATTGCTGGAGAAGGGGGTTGAAGACGAGAAAGATGGAGAAGCCGGCAGTCAAGAGTACGTGGGGCCTGCTTAGGGATATGTTGAATCTGGTAGCAATGTCAGAGTGGAGGCTTCGGGAATTATTTGGCATGAAGAAAATAGTCCAGAGGCACTCAAGGTACACCAAGTGAAAGAGGTTAAAGAGGGGAGAAAGAGGCACACCAGAGGCAAACCTTAGGCAGATAGGTGAAGGTGATGATGAGGCAGGCCTGTAATACCTACCACAGTAATGTCTTGCAAAGGAGCCCAAACACTAACAGACAGGAAGGCGACGGGACATCAGACACCACCTAGCGAGGACAGGAGGGTATGGTTGGTCAAGGTGGTCATGGAGCAGATGGGCATGGATGGCATGGACGGAGGCACTAAAGATTATACTTGCCCCCACCACTGACTGCTGGCTCTCACACAGAACAAAGCGCGTGACTATGGGGTCTGAGGTGGGAGGTGGGAGGTAGGAGTTCTCCTCACGTCACCGTCACCAGGTATTTGCGAATGTGCAGGGGTTCTAATCAGTTGACTTGGCTTGCTGTCTGGGGGTACCTAGCCTGCATGGTGGCCCCTTGCCTTATCGATAAGCCACAAACTTGAAGCCCTGTGAATGCCTACCTGCACTGGCAGATACACTACAGGTGCATGCGTGGAAGCCACCGAGGCCATCCTCAAAATAAAAATAAAAATGGGAGCATTAAGAATGGTGACTGATGTGGACAAGTGCATTCTGTCCATCTGAATGAAATCAACGAGGCTAGAATGGCCATGCCCATGCGATTAACCTAGTTGAGTGAGGACCCTAGTACAAAGCAGTCAACCTGACCATGCATGTTCCACTTGACTGATGCATCTGAAATCTTGGGCAAGGTAAGGAACACAGAGTACAGAGGTAACTCAGTCTATAATGCTGACCAGCTGCCAGCTGCATTAGGTCTCTCACCACACATCACATGTGTGCAATTTGGTGGATGAGGTATTGAAAGCCAGCCAGCCCTGTGGCAAGTGCTACACCTGGCAGCGGCAGCCCTGCTATTTGTCTGTGCAATGCTCACAACCCACTAATTATGATACCTACTGTGGTGACCCGACGGATAGCGTGCCTAGGTAGTAACGAAAGGAGACCATGGGGCGTATATTCCCTCATACAGTAAGAAGATAGAAAAACATAAAGATGATGAAAAGGATATGGAGTAAATAACATTTGATTCCAACTGTAGGTCATATTTTTCATACAGTTCCAAGAGAGGAACCCAATGACAAAGACTTCCCGCTTCATACAGTCAATGCTTTGTTGCCCAAGATTCTGTTTCAGCTTCCTGCTTACATACGCCGCCAACTGCTCAAACAAGGCGGTCAAGCCTCAGTCACAACTTGTATCTCCAGCAACGGGACCGGACCGTTGAAGAATAATATGACTTCTTATTAGCCACCGTCTAAATCTAACTCGAGGGCCTCGGAAGCGGAAATCGTGACTTGAGACATTTCGCATTTGAGTATCTCCCATCAGCCTCTTCGTTTCGAGTCGAGTCCAAGTCGAGAAGCTTCGAAGGTCACGTCAAGGTCGTGCTTCCCTAGGTCGCATTACGTTCACCCGTCTAGTGCCCGTTCTCTGGACGCTGGCGGCTCGCCCTCCCATAGGCTTCGGCTATTCTCCTGCCGACACTCTCGCCGCTCCAATACGCACCCGTTGCAGTCCCCAACGCCACGAACGGCGCCGTGTGCTCACCAGCCAGCCATAGCCCTCCTTCTGGGACACCCTCTCGCATTGCCTCGATATCCTTATCCCCTTCCTCGAGCCCGACCTGGAAGTTGCTGTAGCTGCCGTTGCCGGCGAGATCGTCGCGCAACCAGTCCGTCGCTAAACAGCCAGTAGGTCTACAGTCGGGGGACATTTCGTCGTAATGCGGAAGGCGGGAGTAGTATGGCCTGAAAAAGTCGTACAGGAAGTAGTTTCTCTCCGGTATCGTCTTGAGCTTGGCCACTTCCGACGTAATGTAATCCGACTCTTCCCCGAAAATGTAAAATAGCAGCGTTGGGTGCGCATGCTCTCCCAACGAGGCCAGATCGACAATCTCCTGGTTCCATCTCTTGGGGTTGGACTTTAAAGCGTAACTTGGGGCCAGCCACTGGCAAAACCCCTTCACGACCCTGCCATCCGCGTCTGGCTCAAGCCAAAAAGCCTTGGGGAAACTGATGTAGACCTTTTCCAGATGGCCATAGCCTATAGATTTGATGCCCCGTTCGATCCTCTCCGGTAGCTGCGGCTCGAAGGCTTGCAGGTTCTTCTTCAGCCAGCCCAGGGGTGCCGTCATGACAACTTCGTCAAATACGAGTATGTGGCCGGTGTCCGTGTGAACGACCGGCTTCGGGCGGTCCGCCGTCTTGAGCTCAACTTTGGTGACTCGAGCGTCGTACATGATGTCCGCGTTGTGTCTTACGGGCTCTGCGATTGTCTCGAGTATCTTTTCATATGTGCCGGCGCAGAACAGGTTCGCTTCACAAGTCAATCCTCGCCCCTATACGAACTTTCGAACCCGCACATCGTGCTCACTTACCGCCGTCTATGCATTCCTCCAGCCAGAAGAACTTGAGACTTTGGGTCTGAACTGGAGTTCCAATGAATGCGCCCCAAGATTCAGCGACTTGCAAAACAGTGGACCTTTTCGTCTCGTAGTCCTCCTCCGTTTCTGGTATTTTTTCAGCCACCTTTTGCTCGAAAAAGTCCCAAAGACTCTCGTCAGGGTCAATAGTGGCGGAATTTTGGTTTGAGTGCTGAAATGCGTCTTGAATAATATCCCACATGATGCTCGAGAAGCGCTCGCTGTCTTGTAGTTTCAAAAGAGTTCCTGATTCGTCCACCATGTGTGAACGCAAATCCCAGCTGCCCACGGTGGTATTCGTTTCTTTGGCCAGCTCCAGCATGGGGTTGTCGTTGCTGCCGTGTATCCAGTTGGGCCCAAGGTCGACAGTGAAGCCGTTGGGAAGCTTATCCTGAAACATGCGGCCGCCGAGTCGTGTTCGGCCCTCAATTATGGTTACCAGCAGGCCATGTCGGATAAGTATATCGGCACAGCGCAAACCGGCAAGGCCAGCTCCAACGATGGCAATGTGTGGTCTAGGACCCGACTCAGACTGTTTGCGCTGTGATTTACCATGAGTAAAGCTACCTCGGCAGATTTCAACAAATGGCAGTATTTCGTAAGGTACTTGCGGGCACACGATAGGTACAAACAGGATAGTCGGAGGCATCAGAAGAAGCAGGAGCAAATTTGGTGGTAGCAGCTCGAAGCGGCTCACTAGTCGCAGGAGACATGTGGTTGGTGGGAGTTTGACTTACCCGCGCATATGAATCCATGGTTAGCGGTCTGAGAAGCAGATTATCTCGGGCGGTCCCCAGCAGGCTTTGCAGTCGACAGGATTCGAGGTCCTTGTAAATCCGGGATGTACTGCGGTTGGAAGGGCTGGTATAAGAAACTGAGTAAGCATCCATGGTTGCAGAGTGGCAGCAGGAAATGGTGTTCGGCTCATATTATCTCATGAAGAGTTGACAGAGGAGGAGAGCTGTGACAGAGACCAGACTAAGTCTCGACAAGGTCACTCGAATCCTAGCCCGCGGCAAGATGCAGTCGCAAGAAACGGGTCGCAATCCGACGACAACCAAGAAGGACTGAGGCAGTAGCGACTAGGAAGATGTATATGGCTTGGGGTAAGTCAGGTGGTATAGACGGGTGTGGAGAAAAACGAGGAACGTGGTGAAATGTCTTGCTCGTAAGGTAGCGGCCAAGACTCGGTTCGGGGAGAGAGAGAATCATGGGTCGTGGGAAGCATTTGACTGAGGTAGAAGCCGAAAGCCATTTTCTCCGACCAGGCCATAGACGGACCTTGGGTATCCGGCTGGATGGATAAGCACAAGTTGTCCAGATAAGCTAAGGAAGGGGCAAGGCAAGAAAGTCAAGGTGGCTTGTGATGGCTGGCATGACAGCCCAGATGTGCAGATGTGCAGATGTGCCATGTCAGGGCTGAGCTGGGGGCCAGGCGACCGCGTCAACAGGACGAATGTCCAAGGCGTGCGCCACCGAGCCGGATTTGAAAGGATCCTTGGCCAAGCGAAAGGTTGATAAAGTAGGTATGACGAGTGGCATCAAGAAGGCACGATGACGAACGGCGCTATGTTAGGAGGGACTGTAACTCGGATAGGAAGAGTCTCGTCTTCTCCGAATCCAACGATGCCATCGAATCAGCCAACATATTTACCAAGCTTGAGCTCGCTTCCAACTTGAGTGAAGGCAGCAAAAGAGCAGCATCAGCACCAGCAGAAGCAGCCGCCAATGAAAGCCAACATGGTCTGCAAATGGCTACAATCTTGACACGGTCCCCACAATCAGGAACCGACGCAGAAGGCGCTTGCTTGCTTGCTTGCTCGCATGGCGGCGGCAGTCGGGGCTAGCCAATGGGCAGCATTTGAGCAGTGTCGTGGCGTATGTACCTATGCTTTTTGGCCGAGACCATAAGCCCGGTCTGGTGGATGATGTTTTGTACTAAAGAAGCAGGCATCATGTGCCACATGGCCGGTTTAGGCATGGGAAGATGGTTTGGGTGGTGGGATAGTGTGAAGGAGGTGAAGGAAACAGACAGTGATGGAGGAGTCCAATGGTTGAGGAATGGGCAAGAAAACACTGCGCAGCAGGCAGAAATAATATTCATCGACATGGGAGAGCAAATAGCCCAAGAAGACGCAGTAGAAGCAAAGACACACCTACTGGTTTATTAGATTTGATCGAGCGGGGGAGACGGCGATGGCGCTAAGCCTTGATATCATCCAGGATACCGGCCGTTACGCCAATAAGCCAAATAAACGAGAGACGAGGAGCTGGTGCCCTAGAGGAACGAAAAAGTCCGCCGAGGAAGACGATGCAAGGACGGTGAAGGCGACGCAAGCCCAGGTTAGGTATCCTACTCAAGCTGGCGAAGGGGTTGTTTTTGGCCGGTCTGAAATTCTGAACATTGGATGGAAGGAAACGATTGTCGGAGCCGTGGCCATGTGGTAGACAGGGGAAATGGCGACGGAGGCGGCGGCGGGAGCGGTAACGGAAACGGCGGCGGGGCAAGAGGAAGAGACGAGAAGAGTTCAAGTGAGGGAGCTGTGAGGGAGGCGGAATCAGGTGGGATAGATTGAAAGTTGTGTGTGCGTGTGGAGGTGCAGTGCGGTCCAGTCCAGCAATAGCTGATGCGAGCGGACAGCCGGACTCTTTCCCCAAACAGCCCGAATCCACCGCGAATATTCCACTCCACCGTGGATCTGACAACCTGTGATTTTTTTTTGGAAAAAAAAAATGAAGTTAATTTGTCTCGAATCGAAATAGGAGGACGCTATGAGATGGAAACCAAAGGGAAGAGAAGGAAAAGGCAGTCCGATGATGGAGGGGCACGGCTCGGAGAGGCAATCGCTGGGCAGTGACGGTGTGACGGTGACGCCTTCCACAACCAAATGCAAGTCCACATCTGCTCCTACTCCTCCTCATTTTCCTGACGGTCTACCCGTACTGCTTTTCATGACATCTACGACTGTGAGAATTTCTGATATTACATGTTTACGCCATGTACGAAGGTAGTTAAGCCGCCACTCAATCATCTATGCACCTGTGAAAGGTGCAAGTTTTACGAGCCAAATAATTACTTCACTCATGACCCTTCCTTTGCTCGCCTCACTTACCTTGCGTGTACACACGCGCACACGCAACTCTCGGTCAATGAGACGAGTATGCCCCTGCCTCGCTCTAAGGAAGCTCTCTACCAGTCCGCAATTTCCCATGCCAGACTGCTGCTCGTTATACCTGGCAGGCATGGTGTACTCAGTAGAAGGGCAAAGGCAATGAACTGCTCCATCGCCGACTCCATCGCCGACTCCATCACCACATCTTTTGCTTTTCGACTTGCACCTCCTGCTGTATTCGCTGCAGGCAAGTGCTGTGAATGCTGTTCCCTGCTCCACCGCGGCGTCATCCCTCCACCAAAAGTCTCCATTCATGTTTCTCCGCTCCTTCATGCCCTTTTCACTCCCAGTTTCCACCGTCTCTCTATCCGTACTCCGTACTCCGTACACTATTGACAGTCTTTCCCCCCTTGACCTTGATCTGACCAGACTGACACCCTCTTCGTCGTAGCCATCACGACAACCTGCTCCCAAACCCTGCCGCAGCCAAAGGCATGACTCGGCAGATTCATCTTTCTAGGGTGCAAAGATGAAGAGTGCGCGCAATGTTACAGACGAGCCGACGACAACCTCATCACATTCCTTGACTCGGCCCCGACAATTACTTTCCCCTCCACCACACCACAGAACAACTCACCGCAGCCCTTTCTTGATGGGGCCACGCTTGTTGTGCCGATCGCTATCCGTATAGGACCCGATAGACTGCTTTGGACCCTGCTGACCCGACCAGGGCTTTCCATCCTACGGATATGCTGCACCAACATGCATTTTGGCACGCGGCCCAGCAACCGCCGGCCTAACCTGGCCTGAGCGAGCACCATCGTTGCACCTCTGTCGGTTAACCGGGCATTCTTCCATGTTCCCAGAGCCTCACCTCAACCCTGTGCTCACCATGTCGCTGATTCGCATTTGGCTGGTGCCCACCCTCGCCGCCATTATTTCCATCGGTCCCCTACTAGTCGTTTGTGTATCTTCGCACAACGAAGAAGATACCACACCTTCATCAGACAGTTCTGGAGATGACAGTCGGTTGTCATGGCAGTCAGCCTTCTGGGCTTTGTTGGCCATCGCTCTCAATACCGCAACCCAACCCTCTGGTCGAATTGCCGGCTTTCCCTCGTCCTGGGGCCCAGCCCTGAAGTGTTCGCCTGTTTTTTGTATCGTCAATGTCATCGAGACCCTCGGTTGCCTCCGCCTTCGGCACGATCCTCAGTGGACTCTCGTCGTTGCACCCACCAAATACTACGACGACCACGACAAGCCGTCCGCACCGAGTGACGTGGCTTCGCTGCAACGCAACACGCTGATTCGTGTCATTACATTCATTCTGGGCCCTCTCCTTCAGGCCACCAAGTTGTACGCCTGCCATGGGATTCTCTTCACACAACTTCTTGCCGCCGTATATCTTGCTAGCTTCCTCTGCGACGAGCTGGTGCTGTCTTTGATGTGGCTTACGGGATCCGACATTGGTCAAGACCGCTGCACAGGATTCCTCGAAGCACTACTCTGTCCAAAACCCCCGGCTTCTACGTCCATTCTGTCGATGAGACACGCCGAGGAGCAGGCCACCTCGACAACATACCAGGCTGTGACATTATGGGTTTCTCACGTCTTCCTCCTGTGGTTCATGGCCACCACAGCATCGGGTTTATCCGCCAAGTACCCTCATGCCGTGATGTGGATGACACTGTTCATAACCTTCATCTTGGGGCCCATCTTTGCTGCCGTGCGCGGCATCAAGTCATTCAGAAGGAACAGCAGTTTCGGCCGCATCATCCGTGATAGCCTGCCAGGTGTACTTTGGTCATGGTACCTGTTATACATGCTGACCGTCAGCCCGTCTGAGACACCTTTAGCTACCGTAATGGACAGCGGGCTCGTTGACTTCCACGGCAAGGGTGTTGTCAGGAGCTTTGGCTGGAAGATCTTGTGGGTGATTTCGCAGGTTGCATGGGCACTCATCATCCGCGATTTTGCTACAGGAGCAGACCGCCACGGAATCCCCAGACCAGTCACTGCAACGTTAGTCATGTGGGCAACTGCTCACCTCCTGGTGGCAATGGGCATGTTCAAGTTTGCTCACGACCCAACCCAGACATACAAGCCGAGCTGGACGGATGTGCTGGGCTGATCAGCGTTCCAATGGTTGAATCCGTGTTTGGTGACTTACAAAACTTGTGCAAGACGGTCGACTCGAACAAGGTTAACGTTGTTCAACGAGGATGGTTCAATGACATCATGAGACAGTTCATGGTCCAATGTCGACCTGAGCTGCTGGGTTCCGTCCCATCTGTACGTAGTAACACATCCTTGAGGGAGTCTGTAGCACGGAATGAAGCTCTGCCATCCATGAAGACCTGTTACTTGTAAACTACCTACGCAGCTACCGGGTCAAGGATCTCCGGCCATGCTTGAGAGCAACACTACTTGTGCAGTCCGTATATCTTACAGGTGTACGGATACAGAGTGCTGGGGCTCTGCCCCTCTGCGGGTTGCGGGGTAGAAAATATTCTGTGGGGGAAGTTGAGCAGGGGAAGGGGTTATCCCCTTCTGTCTTCCTGGTATTCCCAACATGGCATTTCCGATGGAATTGCCCTTCTTCAGCTGCTATCCGCCCTTGAGGACGGTAGCCCAGCAGCAATGCCTTCATCATCTTGTGGAGATGACTAAACAAGGTCGTCCAACGTGTCCGCAAATCCCATGCACAGGGGTCACAGTTACGAACGTTACAAACTCTTTTTATCCACGCTATATGCACCTACCTCATTTTGCAACCTCGCAACTACAGCTACAGACCAGGAAGCCTACTGCTTTCCAATATACTATCATTGAGAGTATAAGTATTCCAAGTGGAAAACATCTTCGCTAGCTTAAAATGAGAAGTAATATAGATTATGATTTCTGAGCAATCCTGAAAACCTTGGTATCTCTCGTAGCCCCCGCAGCCCCCGCAGCCCCCGCAGCCTCCGTGGCCTCGATGGCCTCTTGTTGTACTACTGCCAGAAGAGTATACAGATCGTGGGTATTACAGCGTAATCGTCGCGGTTGTGGCTCTGCTAACAGAACAGGTATAGCGCGGACATGTAACGAGTCGCACCGTCCGAGTAACTGCTATCATCCCCAGATGATTCCCCCGGACTCCTGTCAACCAATCATGTTTGCCCCGAAATCAGCACGGCCCTTAGCGCTCCTCCGCAGCGTCACGAGCCGAGGCTCGCGGCACAACCATTAGTGTAGACGTGGTTCGACCGACGTCAACCGGCTCGTTACCCCTAAGTCACTATGTCAGTTCGGACGACGGCTGAGGCACAAGCTGAGGCAAATTGTCTATGTTTTCTTGCAGAACAAAGTATTACCGCCACTCGGACTGCAACACCCTTCATCTTCTCCCTCCTCGTCAATCCCCCAAACGAGCACTCCACCGAAGCTCTTTCCTGCCTGGAACCTCAATCACATGTCAGACAAGGCTAAGATGGGATCAAAGACCTTTACCCGCGACGAGGTCGCAAAGAACACCACGGACGAGGCCCTCTGGTGCATCATCGACTCCAAGGTCTACGACCTGACAGACTTCCTCGACGCCCACCCGGGCGGCGAGTCTGTCCTCAAGCAAGTGGCCGGTCGCGATGCCACTGCTGCCTTTTACAACCTGCACCGCCAGGAAGTGCTCACAAAGTACGACAAGACCCTCGTCATCGGCACCGTCGCCGGCGAGACACCCAAGTACGCCGCCCAGCAGCCGGGCGAGCTTTCCGAAGTGCCCTACGCCGAGCCGCTCTGGCTCGCGCCGCAATTCAAATCCCCATACTTCAACGACTCCCACCGCGCTCTTCAGCGAGCCATCCGCGAGTTCACCGACAAGTACGTCACGCCCGAGGCCCTGGCCTGCGAGGAGAGCGGCGA
Organism: Colletotrichum spinosum; assembly: GCA_004366825.1. Lineage (NCBI taxonomy): Eukaryota > Fungi > Ascomycota > Sordariomycetes > Glomerellales > Glomerellaceae > Colletotrichum > Colletotrichum spinosum. The sequence continues at coordinate 118,586 of QAPG01000064.1, read as the reverse complement.
CTACATCTCTCAGGAGCTCATTGACCGCATGTCCGCCGCAGGCGTGCTTCACATGCGCCTCGGTCCTGGCAAACATCTCCACGGCGTCGAGCTCCTGGGCGGCGTCGTCAAGGGCGAGGATTTCGACTACTTCCACGACATGATCGTCAGCCAGGAGCTTGCGCGCACCAACTGCCGCGGCTTCCAGGATGGTAACATGGCCGGCATGACCATCGGCCTGCCCGTCGTTCTCAACTTTGCCAACTCCGAGGCTCTGAAGAAGCGCGTCTCCGACGAGGTCTTTAGTGGCAAGAAGAAGATCTGCCTGGCCATCACCGAGGCTTTTGCCGGTAGTGACGTTGCGGGTCTCGTGACGACGGCCAAAAAGACGCCGGATGGAAAGCATTACGTGAGTTCGGCCCACGAAGATCCCAACCCAGCGCCATCAACACCCTACCCTATGGACTTCCCACGATGTCTTCCAATGTATTTTTGCTAATTACGTGTCGAAATAGATTGTCAATGGCCAAAAGAAATGGATAACGAATGGTGTTTTTTCGGATTATTTTGTCACTGGAGTTAAGACCGACAAGGGGCTCAGTGTGTTGCTCATAGAGCGCGGTGAGGGCATCACCACCAAGCCGATCAAGACGTCCTACTCTCCGGCGGCAGGAACGACCTACATTACGTTTGATGATGTCAAAGTCCCTGTAGAAAACTTGCTCGGGCAGGAAAACAAGGGCATCCACGTTATCCTGAGCAACTTCAACCACGAGCGCTGGACCATGGCCTGTAAGTTTCGAAAGCCACGCTATGATTATACAGCTGACATACAGCACAGGCGCCACGATTCGACAGTGTAGAACCGTTGTCGAAGAGTCCATGAAGTGGGCTAACCAGCGTCTGGTCTTTGGCAAGCGCCTCATCGACCAGCCCGTTATCCGTCAAAAGTACGTCTCTCTCTCCGTGTCTCTCGCCCTTTCCCTTCCCCAAAGACCAATCCTACTAACACGCAACCCCGCAGACTCGCAAAGATGATCGCCTTGACCGAGGCAAACCAGTCCTGGCTCGAGACCATCACCTACCAGATGTGCAACATGCCCTACAAGGAGCAGGCGAAGCACCCGGGCGGTCCCACGGGTCTGCTCAAGATGAGCGCCACCCGCGCGGCCCACGAGATCGCCGACGAGTCGGTTCAGATCTGGGGCGGCCGAGGCCTCACCCGCACGGGTATGGGTCGCGTCATCGAGATGTTCAACCGGACGTACAAGTTCGACGCTATCCTCGGCGGTGCTGAGGAGGTACTAGGCGACTTGGGCGTCAGGCAGGCCATGAAATTTATGCCTCCCAAAGCGAGGTTGTAAAAAGCGCCGGGCGTTTTCATGTTCTGTGTTTAGGCTATTGTAGGATCTGAAATTTAAATAGAGTTTAATCCAGATGGCCAGGTTATTCCTGAGTCATTCTGTTCTCTCACCCTTCAATTTTGGTCTTCGAGCAAGTCCAGCCAGTTGGTAAGGGGCGTCTATACCTGGGTTGGATGACGTTCTCTGAAACAAATTAGTTGACTAAACAAAAGGGGAAACAATGTTCCAAAACCTGGAGTATCTCATGGAACCTGGAGTCTCTTCTCTTTGAGATGTTCCTAGTGCAGTCACAGACATCACAAAGGCGTCTTCTGCAAGTGCATCCAGGACTCAAAGACAACATCTACACCAGTGAAGAGTTCTGCGATAGATCACAACAGGTGGAAGTTGATTAACTCTTGCTAGCAAGTAGACAGGAGAATTCCTCAGCCAGGCGGCAGTCAACATCACACCAGCCGTGGATGTACATGGATCTGATGCATAAGCCCCTTCGGTATCAAGAATCGCGATCTAAAAAAAATATTCCTCAAATCCTTGATGAGATTGAAGTTCTCTAGTAATCTGACCTACAGTATACCCACCATTCCCTGCCAGCTTCCGAAACCCAAGTACCTGACAACGCAAAATCCATTCCGATAGCAACCATCGGAAGTCGCTTCCGGAAGGAGAGACTACATCGGGAACTAATCCGAACTTTCTCGCCAAGTCGGACAGGAGAAAAATGGCCCACGGATGGCGGGATCGCATCAGCTGGTATCCATACAAATTGGCACGACAGGGGGCACGAAACGGGCCTTGTCGAAGTTCGTCGTCGTAAGGCCCGCGAGCCCAAGGTTTGGTTTCACCGCGACTTGTTCACCAATTTGGGCCATGGCGGCAACCCCAATCTGGCTAACCCGTCGATGCGCATCAAAAGTTTGGCGACGCTCTGCACATCGTCGGGTACCGGACAAACGATCCCAGTTATGGGACGACAATACGTGCGCCCGGTCGATGGGGGTCAGGCAGGCACATGCTGGCTGATCGTGTCATCCAAGCCGCGTGAATGAACGGCCGACCGAGAACCACCGAGGGAAAACACGAAAAAAACAGGCAACTTCACAAATCCAGAGGACGGCAGCAGATGAGTACGACGAAACTTTCTATTCCCTGCTCTGTGGATGCAGAGCCTGCCACCAGGCCTCGGCAGCTCGAAAGAGCTGCGGCCAAACAATCATCAGAGCTGAAGCGCATTCCGTTCTACCTAGGAAAGCGTTTGCCACCATACCTCTCCAGCTCTCCCAATTCTCTCCCAATTGTCCCGAGAGAAAAAAAGTCAGCCACAAGCCCGATCTCCATTTTTGTTCTCGCTTTGCTGCAGTCGTCATCCAAACGATCCGACCAAACCCGCGGAGGGTGCGGGTCAGTGACCAAATGCGAAAGGTGTATCATGGTGTGTGAAGAGAAAGCCGTGATTCATATGCCGTTTGTTCCGTGTAAACTTTTCCGCAGGCCGAGTCCCAGAGTTTGCCGTGTGAACAAAGAGAGCAAGGAAAGAAAAGATGAAAAAGAAAAGTCCAGTAAACCCAATGTACAAAGCAGGTGCCATGCCGGTCGATCGTGAGAAGTGAGCCATTGTCGTTTCGAGGCCGTTAGACGTCAGGTGTTACGTCCACCAAACCCTCGTTTCTGCCGTCGGGGCAGAAAACACGTCACCGATAGTCCGCCGCGAGCTTAGTTGTTGGGGCACTGGGACTGGACGTGGCCGGGCTGCTGGCACTTGTAGCAGATCTTCTCGCCACCGGACGACTCCTTAGGGCAGTCACGGGAGAAGTGGCCGTTCTCGCCGCAGTTGTAGCACTTGGAGCCGTTGGTGCAGTCGCCTAACGATTCTGTGAGTTTCCGGGTACACGAGCAACGTTGCTTCAGTACTTACGAGACATGTGGCCGTATCCACCGCAAGAGTAGCAGGTCTTCTGGCTGGAGCCGCCGTATCCGCCAGAGTTGTAGCCGCCGCCGAAACCACCGCCGTAGCCACCGCCAGACTTGGGGCAGTTGCGGGCAATGTGGCCGACCTCACCGCACTGGGCATCGCGTTAGGAATGTCGACGATTATGACCTTGAGAGCAAACAAACCTTGTAGCACTCAGAGCTGGAGGCACCACCACCACCACCACCAACGTTGCCACCCTGGGAGCAGTCACGGCTGATGTGGCCGGCCTGGCCGCAGCGGTAGCAAGACTTGGTGTCCTTGGGACCCTCGGGGCAGTCACGGCCTAAGATGTTCGTCAGCACAAACGATATCTCCAGCAGGGCATGGATGAACTCACTCATGTGGCCCTCGTTGCCGCAGTTGTAGCTGAGACGTCGTCAGTACCGATGAATCCAGCGAAACGGCGACAAAACGTACCACTTGGCGGCGCCACGGTTGGGGCACTCGCGGGCCTGCTATTGGTCAGTATGCCGGAAAGCAGAAGACACCTGTCTCCTCCGGAGCGTACCTGGTGACCGGCAGTACCGCCTAAAGTTCTCTGGTCAGACTCATATGCTTTACTTGAAGATGGAGGAGCAAGATGGAGGTTGAAGAAAGCATTGCGTCACTGGCACGCCAGCTCAATATCAGTGAACTTCGCAGTAAATATACATGCGGGCTCTTGATGAATCTGTCTGAAGGATGCAAGGGTGCAATGGATGACAGCCGTCTCCCAATCCAGGACAGCTAGTTATGCGTCGGACTTGCGGCGCAACCGTGAGTCGGGCGTATCATACAAGAACTCCCAAGCATCCAGGAGACTTTGAGCTGGCAGCCACGAATATGGGTGACACAGTGCCATAGTCTTGTAAGAATGACAGAGCGGGAGAGAAAAAAAACCCTCCAGAAAGCTGCGTACGCAACGACCCAATGACAGGCCAAATGGGCACATTCCGACGGCGGTGACGGCCGAGTGAGCCAATGGAATCAAAGACGCCAGGTCCTAGGTGCCTGATGATCCTAATTCCAAAAGCCACCCGCACAATTGCGGCACGAGGGGGAAAAATCGTCGAGGGGCAAAGAATTGGTGGGAAACGCGGATGCTAGAAAGAAAACTCACAGGTGAAGCAGGTACGGGCCTGAGGAGCGGATCCCTGGAAGTCCATAGTGAATGATGTCGATAGAGAAGGTGTGGATCTGAGAGGTGTTAGACGGGTGAGGTTGCTCGAGGTGAAAACGAGTTATGCAGAGCGAGGCCAGGAGTCTGTGTCGTGGAGATGGGAGATCTGGCAAAAGATATCGCTCCTTTGCGCTGTGAAGGTGAAGTGGTTGAGGTGGGGGTTGAGTGGCAAGTAGTGTGTTGTGCGCGTGCAATGTGGGGAAAGTTGGAGACGGATAAGTGTAGATGTTGCGTTTCTCGTCAGGTACAGATATAGTAGGCGTCGAAGCGACGTTGATTTGCCAGTTCAAGGGAAGATCAAGATCGAAGCCTTTGACGGCGGCGATGGCCATGTGGGAGAAGAGCGAAGCGGCTTGTACTCACAAAATCTGTCTGGTATGCGATCTGAGTCGAAATCTCTGCTCGTGGGAGGGGTCGTGAGAAAAGTTGCAAGGTTTGCGATGGGCAGGCTGTGTGTTTGTGGGAAGAAGGGAAAGGGAAGACGGAGGTTATTAAAAAGCAGCCTAGGTACCTGAGCTGGAGCAGTCAGATTCAGACCGCCGCCTATTACGGCCCTGTGGCCCTGGAGCCCTGTGGAGCCGAGAAAAAAAGTAGGTGCGCGGAGGACCCAATCAAAGAGGCAAGAGCGCCCAGTGGTACTCGTTAACACCGCCTACCATACTACTGCATCAAGTATTGTAGTACCTATCTTGGCTAGCCATGCGGTAAAAAGTACTGGCAGCTGCACAATGTCGATGTCGAGGTCGAGGTCGAGTGCCGCACTTTTCCTGCTTCGATTGGCGCAGGCGTGAGGCAAAGAAGAGGAGGCGAGGCGAGTAGCTACCCACCAGCTTTCGCCTCCGACCTGACCTGACATTTCTCCATCTCAGATATCCGAGGCACGTTACCTTACCTCCTAATGTAGGGAACCTTAGGTATCTACCGATCTTTACGCAGATCCAGGACTTACTCTCTTCCTTCTAGCCTCTCGCTGATTAGCTGGGTACCCTCTCGACCTAACCGCTATCAAGGCATATCATGTCTCAAGTTTGCCCAAGGTAGGCAGAGGCACCTCAAAAGCAGGTAGGAAAAAATGGAAGCTCATCTGTGGCTCGCTTGGCCTTGTGTCGTACAAGCGAGAACCAGTACATGCAACCGTCGACATTTTTTATGGCGCTGGACCACTCCCGCCACGGCCGAATTCCCCAGCTTGAGCAACTCAAGCTTGCTCTGGATCTGGCTTGGCTTGCCACCAAAGATGGCCGCAGGTGAGAATATGGTTGGGCTGGACTACGTTGGACCAGTCTATCATTACACCATGCGGAGTGACTGGTTTGGCCATGGGCAAGTGACGAACCATAGTTTTGCCAGCCGAGTTGGTCTGCTTTGCCCACCTCCTTAAAGCCGGTCCTGGTGACGAGACTCCAAGGCAATATCTTTATCTTCGCCTTGATGAATACCTTGTCCCTGGGGTTTCTCAGACGGGCCGTGTCGACTGCCGAACAGCACCAGACAAGGCAAGCGCAGCCACGAGCTTAACTCGGGAAACTTGGAGTTAAAGTGACAGGAGTCGTGCCGGAAGCAACCTGGGTTTGCTAGGGGTCGTGTTCACAAAGTAAAGTTGTAATCGAGTGTCGGACTGACTTGACTGGCTGGGTGCATCGGTTTCCAACGCGAAGAAGGTCCGCCAGAATTGAGATGACCTGGGACGAAGTTTACATCCCCGGCTCCAGGCTTGAACCTTCCGACAAGGCGGATAGGACGGGAAGGAGTGTAAAGGGTCTTTTGACATGTACGCAGTGGTCGGGCACTGGGCGGTGGGCTGGTTTGTGCCCGTGGCAGACTCCAGGGACGAGAACTTAAAGGCAGGCGACTTTTGAAATGCAAAATTGAGCAGTGAGGCTAGACTGGGCCAGAAAGACCGGCCGACCGTGAGTACATGAAGCTTCCCAGAGTGATTACCTGTCTCGCCTTGGAGATGACATTTGTCAATGCCATTCCTTTTCGAAGAAGGGCACGACTACTCTCGGTTGCAAAGCGTGTGCAGAGTACTCCGTAACTACAGTAGATTGTTCCTACATGGGTTGTCGTGGTCGTGAACGACAGCAATTGGCGACCCCTCGAATTTTTCTGCTCCCATCCTCGCAATTTTTCTTTTTTCCATCAGAGAAAAATTGACATTTTGCCATGTCCTGTCGGATGGGCTGGGGTACCCCCTGATGCGAGATGCTAAAAATCGCCGAGAACCCCTTGCATCCATTACTCCCTGCGCTGACGACCCCTCATTACAGGCTGAAAGGCAGAACGAGGTGGGCAAAGTGGGCTGTGATAAGCCTGTCTCAGTGTCTCACAAGCCTTTTTCGTACCAGCAGCAAGCAGCACGCACCACAGAGCAACCAGCAACCCCCAGTACGGCGTACAAGTACAGGCTTGACAGGCGAGCATTATCATGCAACATCTCGGAGACAGTCATACTGCATTTGGCTCATACTGTGCACATGTCTGCCCCAGCCTGACCGCGATACGATGCTGTAACGAAGGTTGGTACAGGAAATGTCCGTGCCTACCTACCTATTGACAGAGCCCATCGTCCCAATATCCCGCCTTGCCGCGTACCTACCAACTGCGAAGCTGTCCGTACGTTCCAGGCTACACCATGCATCATGCCTCGGCCGCACAGCTTGCTGTCCGCTATCTCGGTCCGATCGTTGTATCCTGTAGGCGGGATCGCACATACCTGGTCGCCTTCTGGCCCTTTCCTTGGCACAGACGACATGCGGGAAAATCAGAGTCGGAGGATCTGACAGAAGCATTAGGAGGCACTCTAACCCAATCACCAGGAACACAATACCTAGGATAGTCATGGGTGTTGGAAAAGCTTCCCGCGTCATTCTCACCCACAGTCTTTTGCGCGTCTTAGTCGTGGAGAGACAGCGTCTTTCTATTCGCGACTTTTTCTCACGTCACCAGTATTCCCCCGGATGCCCAGCCCTGTCGTCACCTCACGGACACCGTGCCTGGATGAAGGTTGTTTGGGCCGAGGCTTGGACGGGCCCTCCAGATCGGCAAACCCCCTCGTCGTCATCATCAGCGCCAGTTCAGGACAGGTTCCGCGGGTGCTCTCGATGTCGCCTCCGTGCTATCGTAAACCTCCTTCCTGCCTGGAACTTGGGTTGCGATTTTCACTGGAGGAAATACCATACAAAGTCCCAATCGCTCCATATAAGCTATCCGACATTTGCAAAGAAGAGGACCACAATTTTCCGGGCTTATTTCGCACAAAGATTGGTGTAGTTCATAGGGATGCTCAGCTCAATCTCGGACACTCTTCCTTTTCAGGTTGGTGCTAAGCTTCGAACCCGAACGACTTGGAAGCTCGTACACCGGATGAACCCAGCCTGGACCTGAATTATTTTTGGTGTGTGGATTGTGTTCCAGTAGCAGCTCCAAAAAGATGCAAGAGCGAGCCCGCAGCCAGATCACTGGAGTGTCGTCTGTTTGCGTTTGTGGCGGCAATCTCAGTCGACGTTAGATCAAACGTTGGTTTTGCCCGCTTGTCCATGTTACGCAAACCAGTGTGCATGGATTGGTCAGGCGCTGGCTGCACTGACTTCCGATTCTCGGTCTTCTTCGTGACTGCCCACAGCAGTAGAACTTGGCGACGTCTTCCGACTGCCTGCTCATTTGGAGGCCGCCAGTGTGAGCCGGCTTGCCTTGGGACGACGGCATAATCCTGCCGTAAGCATGGGTGTCGAGGTTGCAGACTTCTCTGGTCGTAAGAAACAGGACCGCTCTGATGCTGTGCTTCGACAGCATTGGCTCGCTTGTGACTTGCCCTAGCGCGTCACAGCAGATTCGTCGCGCATTATTCGTACATTTTTTTCGACTTGTCGAAATGATAGTTGTTGATGAACTAGGTTGCCGCGTCACATGGTCTTTCAAGGCGATTGTCACATCAGAGAGCTCAAATCAGTGAATCTAAATCTAGCACACAGAGCGGATCCTCTCTTGGCGGGTAGGTTGCAAACCCTTTCTCTCCGGGAGACCATTCTCCGAACAAAAGACACGGAGTACATGTGAAGAAGAAAAAAACAGCCACGCCCATAGGCATGTCCCCCATCGTAAAGCATCAACAGCGGTGTCATCGCAGCTGTTGAACTTGTGGTGGGTGTGATGACTGCCTTACCTGAAGTGTCGATACCAGGGTATTCACCAATCGGGGTCTGCCCATCATTCTATCCGTATCAAGTACCTATACGTACACATGACTTAGACTTATGTAAGGTGGGTCGCCCATTATGGGTCCGAGCTCGGTACAGGGGGGCGTCGCGCGTGAAGTCATTAAGGTAGGTACACGCGTACGATTACAGCATCCATCTTACCAGCAGACTACGCCTCTCCACCGCTGAAGTTCTCTTTAGACTATGGAGAGCTGGTCACCGGAGAGTCGGTCTGCGGTGCAAGATGCATTCAATGCATTGAGGGAGACCATCAGCAGAGAGGCTCAACATGGTACGTGCTAGCAACAGCCGTGTTGCACCGAGATCTTGACCCTAATCGAGCCCAACAGAGGTCGACCAGAGACTCAAGGCGGACGCTCTATCCCGAAGCCTTCTGAATGACGAGCTCGAGATCTTGCGGTCGCGGTCCGAAAATGTCGATCGTCTAGAGCAGGAAAATCGAAGGCTCAGGTCGCTATTGGCGGAGTACCATCAGCGAGGACGAGTCACGGAGCCAGCAAAGGAGACTACAACCCCAAGAGCTCGCATGTGCGATCGGGCTACAAACACCGATGTCGAGCCGAGACAACAATCCCAAGTTCCGGATGTGAGGCAACTACGAGACGCCCAAAGGGCCGTCCAAAAATTCAACGCCTTGGACAAGAACTACAAGATTTTGAGGCAGCATTACAAAGAAAAGCTGCGCGACGCCAACGAGAAATGGGAGAAATATGCAGATAGTCTGCAGGCCAAACTGGAGAGATTCGAGGAGCAAAATGGGAGGGCGGCCGACCATCTTTTTCGTGACAGGCCCCGGGCAGCCTCTGCCGCCGTCGGCCGCGGTGCTGTGAGCTTCGGGTCGGACCCCGGAGAAGAACCGCCAGCCGAGGGAGACCCCCAACGTTGGACAGACCCACACGTGCCGGCCTATCCAGCACCTCCTGATACCGAGATGTCAACCACAGACTTTACTAAGGGGGAGACAACGGGCGGCAGTACTGACGCCGATCTGCCGCCTCTTCCGCCCTCAGGGCCAAACCTCGAAACCCCTCTTGTGCTCAAGCTTGAACCATCTTCTGACGGTCCGGTTTTTGTCTCTGAGCGCCACGTTGGGAAGAGAAAACTGCCTTCCGAAACTTCGAGGGGCGGACCGGAGGCACGACGCATCAAGATTGAGAGTTCTAGTCTCTCTACTGGTTTGCCCAACACTCAACTACAGCCAGAAAGCATTGATCTGGACGATGTTGGCCAGAGGCTCAGCACGCCCAGGAAGAACAGACACCGCGATGGGGAGCGGGCAACGACCGAGCCCAGCTATGTCAGGCCAGATAGCGTAACAACACCCGCATCGAGGCTCCCTCACGCGTCTGTTGTGCTCACGCCCGTCGACCCCAACGTGCGCTCCGCGCGTGCGTATGAGAAGATTATTGAAAAGCCCCTTAAGAAGGGTCTGGCCCGCGGCATAAGCGCCGTTGCAGAAGATGGACAGATCTACGAGGCAAATGCGCCTGGCGGCCAGCTCGGGGCACAATTCCGCACGCCGCAGCCACCGGGTCGTCTGACCACACTACTAAACATGCCCTCTCCGGAACGGACGCCTGCCATAATACGGTCGGCGCCTCGCCTCCGCGGCCCGAGCCGACTCGCAGACGACGAAGAAGTATTACTCCCCGAAAAAAGAGAGTTGCCCTTCAGCAAACAACGAAGGGAGAAGCAGAGAGAAACTATGTCGAAGCCCAAAGACGTTGGCGAAGCTGAGAAGAGCCCAGAGCGTGGAGTGGCTAGAAACCGCCCTGCCGGAGCTTCATCGTCATCTTCGGAAGCACCACTTCGGTCCAAGCCTCTGGCACTATTGGGTCTTGAACACTTCAAGCCCAATCCCAGGTTCAATGATGGTGTAAACTATGTCTATTCCGAGGTTGTGAGAGGTAAGGATAACAGAGCTGGTCTAACAGCCTGCACTAGTTTGGAGTGTTGTCCGGAATGGCGCCGAATGGCTCTCGTCAAGCAAAAGGATCCTGAACGGACGAGGGCCACAGACGCCATGTTGTTTGAAGACTTTCTCGGTGACGATGTTAGCAAAATCTGGGGAATGTCACCAGAAGAAAGAGAATCGCTGTGGGTCGAAGCAAAAACGGCGCAACTTGCCAAGGAGTTTGGCAAGCACAAGCATCGCTTTCACCGACAACCTTCCCCTCCCGGTTTCTGGAATGCCGACTTCCCAACCACGCAGGAAGTTCAAGCAGAGAAAGTGGAGTCCGAAAAAAGGGACGCACACAAAATTCAGGAGAGGTATCGTGAGGCTATGAAAAGAGGCCGCTGGTTATTCCGTGACGAGTGAAGCTACAACGCAACTCATACGTTTATGTGCTGCACGTATTGAGCGAAGTATATAATGAAGTCGGTTCGCGACTAATGCAGAAAAGCCGTCATGGACTTCGGGGTGTAAGCTCATTGAACTTAAGAGCTTGCACGTGCGCCTGCTTCTGTATCAGTTTCAGCGTATTGGCGAGATCCCACAGCACCTCTAGCGATTAGTAGTAATTCAATTTGTGGCTGTTGGCAACGTCCTTCGAAAATGAAGCGAGCATACGGATACTCCCTTCGAAATCCGAAATTAGAGGCCCGGAGCTCACCTGGCGGCTTTGAAGGTGTCGGGACCAGTACAAGTCAGACCTCAGGGTGGGGCCGGCTTCGGACAAATTACGGAAGCAGCACAACTTGGACTGGACCCGACTGGACTGGACGGATGTGCGGAGGGTATGTAATTAGTGGTCAGTGCGCAAGGCTGCTCAGGCAATAATCGCACTTGCGCCAGCAAAGCCCGCTACACGTTAGCTCCAGTCGAGCCCTTCCTCCTGCAGCGCGGCGTAGTTTTTTTGTCGTCTCCAAGCAGGAAGGAACCGAACGGCTGCACCTCCACGGCAGCAGCTCTGTTCTGTCCCGGTCGTCGTATTTACGCAGCTTTTATTGGGATTTTTCTGTTCGCACCATCATCGCGCGACGGACCGGACCCTCTTTCACAATCTGATTTGTGAAGAGGGGGCCTTGTGTACCTGGCAAGCTTCGAAAACGGCCAGGCCTTGAAAGAGGAGCCAACGGAGAAACACACGACACCTCGGTCCTACATAATCGCCGCGTCGCATTTTATCTTCCGACCGCCCACACGACACGTCTATACGCCTCTTTGAAGCATTTCCAAGTGACATTCGAGCTCGTCGACGCTCCACTGCGAACGCGCCGACGAATTTTCGACCGAAGTCGCAGACCTGCAACTCAGTGATAGTTCCAACCGTGGACCATCACTGCAAATACACGACCCCCAAGCCGGCAGGATGAACAGTCGTCATCTGCCGGCTGGGCAGGCCATGCCAGGAGGCAGTGGGCCGGGGCCCGCTGCTGGTGTCGATATGGGTGGCGGACCTGGAGGAGGCAACAGACGGAGGGTTCAGCAGCATTCGTCGTATGCGCCGTACCACCAACAGTATCACCAGCACATTCCCATGTATCCCACCGGCTACATGAACCCTTACGCTCCTACTCCGCCATTCTATCACCATCCGCCGCCGCAGCCATACCAGAACCCTGCGATGACATCGGGTTATATGCACTACCCGCCTCAACAGCAGCAGCAGCAGCCGTACCCACGGTCAGCGCAGGTGATGCCGCCGTACGTTCCCATGTCCGGCGTCAGCGTTACCCAGCCCTATTCTCAGCCGCCTCAGCAATCGCCAGCTCTGGCGACTCCCTACCAGCCGCCTCCGATTCCCGCTTCGATGCCGGTTCAGTCGCCTCCGACATCTCAGCCTCAGCTCCTCCACCACACTCCGCAATCTTCTGTCATCTCCCCCGTAGCTGAGCCTTTTCAACCCATCACCGAACCTTTGAAAGCGATAGCCGAGCCTTTTCAGCCATCAGCTCCCGCGTCTGTAGCTTCTCAAACGCCCCAGACTCCCCAGACCCCGCAAGTCCCTCAAAGCCAAGAGTTGTCTGTAGCAAAGGGGAACTTCAGAGCACCTGTGAGTCAGTATGTCCCCATGTAAGACACTAGCACTAACACAGCCAGCTGCCCTGGGTACCACCTGGTCAAGGGCCGATGGCCAGGAGAGCAGCCAAGTCCAGGCCCCGGAGACGGTTTTTGAGCGGTAATTCGCAGAACATTACGTTGCCCGTGGAACAGCACGAAGGGGCCGTGGAAGCTGCTGCGGAATCCAACAAAATAGCGCAAGCAGAATCTCAGGAGGCGGGCAACGAGGCGGAGAGCACTGTACCGAAGGGCACACCCAGCAAGAATGTGTTCTGGAGCTCCAAGGATGCCGATGCGGAGAGTCTCCTCCCCGGGGCAGACTCCGCGACGTCTGAAGCCCCTCGAAATGGCGACGGGTCAGCGTCCAGTGTCTCCAATGTCAGCAGCCCCGAAGTAGCAACTTCAGATGGCTTCAAAGACACCGCCAGACCCACGACCAGCAGTTCGAATACCTCTCGTCCCGCCATCCCCATTGTTCCAGTTGTGCCAGTCATTCCAAAGAACAGCCCGAAAGAGACAAAGCCAGCGACTATTGGTGCCCATGTGGAGTCAAAGGAGTCTGCCATCTCAGAGACCAAACCTGTCGGAGAATCTCAGGCATCTGATATGCCTAGCATCGAGCAGGAAAAGGCGGCAGCGGAGCCTCAAGCCCCCGTCAAGCCTGCTCCACCAAAGACTTGGAGCGGTCTCTTTGCGGGTCGGACTGCAGCTGCCCCCAAGACTTCGGCAACAGGAAATGAGCCCGCTGTCACTACACCTATCAATGGCGCGACTGCCAATGGAGGCGTTGCGGCTAATGGCGCTATAGTCAACTTGTCTATGGGAAGCGCCGACTCGTTGGCTTCCGCTATGCGAGACTTCCGCGTCGGTGGCCTTCCCAAATTCCAGTTCATCGAGCCTCGAGGCTTGATCAACACTGGGAATATGTGTTATATGAATTCAGTGGGTTTTCCACCCAGTGTCCCCCTGTTGCATGCTAACCGGTACAGGTTTTGCAAGTTCTCCTTTTCTGCGTGCCATTCTACGACTTTTTGGATCATGTCAGCAAGAAGGCTGCCCATAAATTCAAGAGCGAGACGCCGGTCACAGACGCGATGTTAGTTGCCCCCCGCGGTACAATCGTCGTTTGCTAATTGTCTCACAGGATGATGTTTATGGCGGCATTCCGCGTCATTGATTCTACTACTACCGTGGAGAAGCTGCGGAAGAAACTCAGGAACGAACAGCTGGAGCAGTATGGAGACAGTTTCAGACCGGACTTTGTCTACAGGGCGATAGAGCCACTTCCTGCTTTCGCCAACATGAGGGTAAGTAGACAGCAATCTGCTATATAACGTATGCTGACAATCGTGACAGCAAGGACATCAACAAGACGCAGAGGAGTTCCTTGGATTCCTTCTCAACGCCATGGATGAGGAATGTACCAGGGTGATGTCTTCCATTGCATCAGTCGACGGTTCCTCTGACACTCGGCCCACGTCCTCTGCTAGCGCTGCCGACACCACCGACGGAGCGGATGGTTGGTACGAAGTGGGCTCCAAGCAAAGAGCCATCGAGACGCGCTCTTCTGCCGACACGAAGACGACCCCGATCACCCGACTGTTCGGTGGGCTGATGCGCTCCGAGGTCAAGCGGCCTGGTGCCAAGGACTTCGCTACCTTTGAATCATTCCAGTCGCTGCAGCTTGATATCAGCCAGTCCAACATCAACAACGTGGTCGATGCCATCAGGAACCACACGTTGCCCGAAAAAGTCAACGACGCTTTGCCTACAACCAAACAGTTTCTCATTGAAACGCTGCCGCCCATTCTCATTCTCCACCTCAAGCGCTTCAAGTTCGGCAATGACGGAACGAGCAAGGTCGGAAAGAAGGTTGGCTATCCTCTCGAGTTGCAACTCCCGGCCGAGGTGTTCTCTAAGCGAAGACGTAACGCACTCATTGCAGAGGGCGCTGGTTTTCCCAAGTACCGATTAATTGGTGTTGTTTACCACCACGGTAAGCACGCAAACGGCGGGCACTACACCGTGGATGTCAGACGGCAAGACGAACAAGAGTGGATCCGGCTGGATGATACGGTCATCAGACGTGTCCGCAGCGAGGACGTAGCCGAGGCCGGCGCCGAAGAGACAAAGGAGACGGCGCAACAAGGGGTCTCCTCGCGTGACGCTTCTACCAACAGATTTGGTGCCATCAACGATGACGACGAAGGCGACGGGTGGAAAGAGGTCACGCCTTCCAGCAAGGGTGGAGACAAGAGTGAAAAGAAATGGAGTGCCGTCGCAAATGGCAACGGCGCACCCAAGAGCACCCAATCCCTCAAGGACAACATCAAGGACAACAAGGTTGCCTATCTCTTGTTCTACCAAAGAATTTGAAATAGCAAAGAGTCTACGGGGCATAATTTAAGCAATACGGAAGACGACGCTGAGACGGGAGCTCGAAAAGGAGATTCAAAAACCGGCGCTTGGGAATGTGAAGGCAACAGGGGAGGCGCTATAACTTGAGTAGTAGCGGCGGAAGCAACAGCAACCCAGATGCCAGAGATTGACGTCCTGTTGAGAAGCGGACACGGAGATGGAAAAGGGGGCTGCGATGGGGAGCAGCCACGATATTCTCGATCTAATTTGATACATCCACACCCTGAGGACAGACTGACCGCGTTCACCATCTCCAAGGACAGGGAGAGGGCCAGGGGAGGCAAAAGCTCATGATCTATTTGCTTGTGGGGAGGTTTCATGAACTATCAGCTGTTGTTGGTGATAGAGGCGCGGGGGGAGGAGATGAGAACCTACGGAGAGCGGTGGGATTGCCTGGGAGGGGGAGGGGGGGCGGCGAAATGGGTTGCATCAATGATGATAAGACATGGACTAGATTGTCCATATTAAAAACATAGGCGGTCGATGAAAATAGCAGTCTGTCAGTGTGAGAAGCGCTGCCTGCCATGAATTTCGCCTAGTGATGACTTGCCATTCGTAAGCCGTCTCAACCTCCAGATGATGGTCTAGAGTGGGGTTCTGCGCCGAGTGTGCGAGTGCGCAAACCACTTAAAAGTCAAATCTCAACCATGACTTCCTTGCACTGAGCTTTTCGCAACTGTCACGACATAACATCCTAGATATCGAGACGCCACCGCCTCCAAGACGAGGAATCGCAATCCTGAAAGAAAACATGGCCGCTCCGTCCCCCGCACCGAGATATCTCTACAAAATCGTCCCCTCGGCGCCGCCCGCCCCGCTCCCGGCCGAGTATCCCCTCTCAGACCTTGATCGCAACGACGGCTTCATACACCTCAGCACCGCGGCGCAGGTAATCACACAACTCCCCTGCCCCCCGTTTGTTTCTCTTTTGCAATCTACGTGTCGCTATTATATCAAGGCAGCTCCTGTCTCACTCCCTCATGACACATACAAACCCTGACGGCGGCCCAGGTTCTCGGCACAGCTGACCGCTTTTTCGCCTCCGCCACGGTGCTCCACCTGCTCAAACTGCCCTACGCAGGCGTGGAGCAGGGCATGCGGTGGGAGGCGCCGCCTGATGGTGGCGAGGAGCGGTTCCCTCATCTTTATGGGAGGAATTTCGGCGCGGCGGATATAGAGGATGTGAGAGAGTTTACGAGGGTGGAGGGGAAGGTGTGGAGTGAGGTTTTGAAGGGTGATCTATGGCTCGTCTGATTACCTTTATGATGAGTATAGCAGGTATCTTGAGGACTGCTTCGACAAGAGGAAGAGACAAGGGAATATAGCAGAAGATCAGTATAAAGGCCTTGTGATGATTGTACATTTCCTTGTAGATGGGTGGATGCAGGTAACCTAAGCATCGAATTACCAGAGCCTAAGTGAAGAGCTCTTAAGGCGTCTTCTTCTAGTAGATCACCCTTCCAGAGTTCAGAGGTGAGCAGACTGTCGACGAGATCTAGAATGATGGGGTAGACTCTGTTAGATCCAGAAACCCACGATCGCGCTGGGGGATCGCGGCAACTATTTGGTCACGCAAGGGTAAAAGCCTTTACAGCTGGTTGTGGCAGACTAGAGAACTATCTTATCCAGTGTCTCGACGTTTTAGAGCCATCCTGAAAGGCTTGTGGACTGCTCCCCTTTTCTTTTGAAATGAAATTGCCAACGTTAGGCGCAGCTTGTCTATGCACCTTCACATTGGCAGTGACTAAAAGGAGTGGCAAAATCACCCCAAGATGGAAGACTTTCGGCCAGGACCTCCTCTTAGCCTTACATACGCATACGCGCTCTAAATATATAACTGGAAACTTCTCACAAGACATCGCAGAGTGCGAGATAATTGGACAGCTTGGCCCAGAAAAGCGAGACGTTCAAACTCATAAGGTGACTCAGGCCAACAAGAAGATTGGCAAATGATCTATCGATAGCAGAGTTGAAATATTACAAAGACAGATCGTGCTATCCAGATTGTCTAGTTAGAGAAATAATAAATACATTTTAAAATCGTTTATAAATCTGAAGTTGAATGAGATCTCAAGACTTGCCGGCTACTATGCTTCTTAACTTTATATTCCACCAGTTGACAAGAACGAAAGTAATCATCTCTTTGATACAAAAAATAATTGAATTAACACAGAATGCGGATTATCCGAGGGAGGTCGGAGACGAACCCGATGGTGCCTCGAACAGGCCCCTTTCCTCTCTGCATCTCAAAATGTCGGCACGGATGGGGCAGGGGACCAAGTAAGCAACCTTGCCGCAATGCAGGCTACTCTACCGCGACACTATAAGAACACTGTGGCAGCGCGTTGACTGGGGAGTCAAGACAGCCAAGATGGGCTGCTAACGGCTTTTTTTCTAAGAAAAAAAAAACTGACAGGCTTGCGCGATGGGAGCACGAGATCGACGACCTGCTATCACAATACGCATCACCATTTTGTTACTCGTCGTCAGATACCGTCGTCCGTCATCTTCTTCTCCGCGAATACTCGAGCGGTTTCGGCAGCACGCAACACTAGCCTCGCGTAAAGTAAAAGAGACCGCAATGCAAGCCGCTTTTCGGGGCAACAGTGCTGGGGAACTAAGCGTTCTTCAACATGGGACCGACTGTCCCGCAATCCGTCACAGCCCTGAGGATTCTGAACTCACATATGAAATCATTGGGTCGGCCACTTGTCCTCCAAAATCTAACAGAGGCAGATGTGTGCTGCTGTGCAAGGATAGATACTTCTCCCGCATTACGTTGGTAAAATCAACAGAAAGGACTGCTTCTGCGTACCGTCGCCTGCGGAGATGAGTCTAATCATGGCGGCCGTCTCTCCAAACACACAAAACATGATGAATTCATTTCTTCTCATGACAACCAAAACCCATTCGTTTCTCCATGTCTCCCTTCCTACCAACCAGACAAAGAATTATGATATCGAAGGCAGGCAGTCGCTGCCGGGTATTGTGTACCCTGACCATGCAAAAAAAGACAAAGGAGAGCCAGCCGTTTGGCTGCGATGTGTTGTTGTTCAGGGCCATTTGACGTCGGAGCTCGGGGCCCTATTTCTTCGTTTCCCGCCTGCGCTCGACGACGGGGCTGGCGAAGCAGCAGGCGCTGAAACCGCCGATGGGTTCCTGCTAAAGTTTTCCTTATTGGACATGGAGCTGGACGGCCTTACTAGTGGCGGCTGCCCTGAGGAGCTGGAGCTGGATGGCCGGGCGAACGAGTGGCGGGGTAGTCTGCTCTTGCCTGACGAAGGTCCGGTGGGCATACCGGCCGACATCTCCCCACTGACGCGCCTGGGAATGCCTGTCACGCCGTCTCTACTCCGCGGTCGATAGAGTATAGCCTCTCTTTCTTGTACAGCTGTTCTTCTGGGACTCGCTGCCACCTCGATGTATGCTGCACCCGATCCAGAGGGCATTTGTGATAGCCTTGGATGTCGGGAGTGCGATTGGGTTGGTGTGGCTGGCATTGACATGGCCGAGTGAAGCCCGGGTGGGGTATAAGAAGACTTCCGCCTTGGCGCAGATCCTGAGCGCCGCGATGCTATAGACCCGGAAGATCTTTCTCTTTCCGAGGCTAAGTCATATAGTTCACTTTCGTTGTGAGACTTTACCAGCTCGGAGGCTAGGTTGCGCACAAGCACAGCCGTGTCCTTCTCTGCCAACATTTGAATGGCGTCGAACAGAGATCGCACTTGCTTGATATTCAGTGAGCTGCTGCCGTTGCCCATGCCGAGCATCTCTGGATCACATGCGTCCATAATGTTGCGGACGAGACGCAACAGGTTTAATCTGACGACGGCCTTCTTGTGGCCGAGTCTCTGACCGATGCCGGCGAACATCTCGGGCTTCGCCAACGAGCCGGCTATCGACGGGCTCAACCGCAGTAGCTTCAGCAGAGGCTCCAGCAGGTTGGCATCAAATGAATTAAGTTTGTTCGTGTGGAAGCAAGCAACAATAGCGTCCGTAAACTTTCCATCAAACAGATGGCTCTCGACCTTGGCCGTCTCTTCCTGGAGCCAAATGAAGATGGCGTCCAAGGCCGTGACCTGCCAGTATTGGTCTGCCAGGAGAGAAACATAAAAGTCCAGACCCTTGTTTTGCCACAGGTATCTCCGACCCTTGCTGCCCGAGTGAGCCATGTCGCAGAGAATGGGTAACGCAAACTCCTTTGGAGGGCGGTCGGTCTGCATGATCTTCATCAACAGGGGAATTATGCCACCAACAGCAGCATCTTCCTGTCGTTCCTTGCTCAGGCGGCACAAGTTGAAGAGCGTGTTGAGCACCTGATTAGAGATTTCGCGAAAGTTCTTGTGTCCCTTCTTCATGCTATAGCTGAGTACGTCAATGAGGAAGTCGATCGCGTCGGCGGTGTGGAGTGTCTCGATGGTGGTAGAGAGCATGGACAAGTTCTTGATGAACTTGAGCATCGTAATCTGGTGGTTCGGCGTCATGCGTCGCAAGTCTTTCAGAACACCTGAAAAAGGTCAGCTGACATTCTGGAAAGTCAGTAATGAAACCTACTCTTGAGCACCTGGCGATCGGCCACAACTTCCTTTACGTAATTCTCCGCTTGTGAGAAGAGGTAGAAGATGTTTACAATTCGGCCCTCAATGAGTTCGGACAAGTCGTCCTCATCCTCATCGAGTACCCTGTGCAACACAAGTGCGAGCGGGTACAGAATCTTGCTTCTCGAGAAGATTCGGCAAAAGTCGTTCTTTGGTGTAGGACCTTGGAGCTCAAAGACGTTCCAAATACCGTTGACTCCGATTAGGACAAGATCCCGGGCGTCGTCAAAGTCTTCGTCGAGGAATTCCACGAGGACGTTGAGACCACCTGCGCTGACAAACATCTGAAGCGTCAACGTCGAAGTTTGGTACATTTGCCGGACAAAAGCAGCAGCTTCCAGCCGTATCTCGTTGGAATACTGGCGCGCGGAGAACTTGGTGATGATCGGAATGCCGCCGACGAAGCAGAGGTTCTCCTGAATCTCGACATCATCCAGAATGATCTAGACCGTGTTAGCAGGCGAAAGATGATTGCTCGTATTTTGCGACCTACAGTGTTGACGACTTTCAGGAATGACAGGATCATCTGCTGCTTGCTCTTAACAGTGCATGGCTCCAGTATCTCGAGAATCGGGAGTAAGCCATGAGCACTCAAAATCAGGTCCTTGACCTCGCCGTTTTCCCATAGCAGTGCGAGCTGAGACCATTAGCCAATCGTTTGCAAGCCGAGGCAGGGGCGACTTTACAAGGTCTTCAGCGAGATCGCCTAACCTCTCCTCGCCCTCTGATATCTTCAAAGATCGAACGAGTTCTTCCACCTTTTCAGCGAGTCTGGCATGCCTATCCCTGGCGATGTTGGCTTCCAGATCCATCTCATCCCAGCCAGGGTCCATGGACGCGAACGGGTCGTCCTCGTCCTCGTCGTCTCCCAGCCAGGAATTGCCCGACATTTTTGACATGAGCATTAGTCCGCCATCCTCTGAGCCCCTGTCACTCTCTTCTCTCTCTGTCACCGCTTCTTCGTGGCCGAAAATGTCAGAAAAGTCCTCGTCGCCTTCGTCTTCGGCGAACTTTTGAATTTCGATTGAGGATCGTGTTCTCCGCATAGGTCGGTCTGGAAGCACAGAAGGGCGTAGCTTTTGGCCTGTCGGTCGCCTGGAACCTCCTGGGACAGGTGAGTGGGTTGACCGAGGCAAGCTCGTAAGATCGGAAGGGTGAAAAAGCTGGGGTGATTCAGCCTGCTGTGTGGTATGTAAGCTACCCTGACCCAGCCAGCAAGATAGCAAGTAGAAAATACCTTCTTGGCGAACCCGTCAATCTTGTTGTCGTTGAACACGACGTCGTTGTCGAAGAGCAGGTCTGAGTAGTCCTCGACGTTTTGCTCCCTAAACACCAAATCTGGAGGGGCGGGAATTTCAAACCTGCTAGGGCCAAGCGGAGGCTTGAGGGGCGATTTAGGACGTGAAGAGGTTCTAGAATGCTTCCGTGGGCTAGGTTTTGCTGGCGGTTGTAGCTTTAAAGGCTCAGCATATTTATCGCTCTTCTTCCGAGGTGTGGGACGGATCGTCTGCTCCTGGTAGTCGATGTCGTTAAATCTTGGCCCCTTGATGGTCAATAGCTCCCCTTCAAAGTCGTCGTCGTAGGTTTCAGAGTCGTTCCTCGCATCGGAGATGGATGCAAAAGCCTTGAGCTTGTCAGCCGACAACAAGCCTCCAAAGTTATCTTGCGGCTTCAAATGAGGCAGGTGCAGTGCGCTTGGTGAGATAGCCGTTGCGAAATCATTATCCCAGTTATCATCGTCTAGTAGCAAGTCAATATGGGCTTCCTCCTTTCACCATCTGTGGCGGTTGGCGATGCGCACCTGCGAGTTCGGGAGACCTGAAAGCTTCGGGAGTTCTTCTTGGTTTCGCCAGGGCTAAAGGACCCTTTGCTTGTGTAGTCAGGTTCGGGCGTGGCGCTTCGTTGGGGTTAAACCTCGACCCGGGATGTCCTTGCAGTCCGGGAACCCCGCCGTCGGAGCCCATGGACACCCTCAGCGAAGTTTCGGATGATCTGAGTGCCTTGTTCCATTGCTTGACCTCCTCGACAGCTTGGCTGAAATTGGCAGGCGGTTTGGACACGGGCGCGTCGCTTCTGCGGCATCCGATGATCCACGCGTGTCGCAACAGTTTTCTCGCCGTTACTCTGAGATTTGGGTCTTTCTGGAAGCACTGCATCAAAAAGTCTCGAGCCGCCTATGACTTGTTAGGTAACGGCCATAAGCCCAAATAAGGATAACTGACGGGGGATATCCCTTCCGGGAGTGGCGGGTGGTCATCGTTGACAATAGCAAATAGCGCAGGCATGGCCGCGAGGTTGTGATACGGCGGCCTGCCCTGCAACAGCTCGATGACGGTACATCCCACACTCCAAATATCGGACGAGGGGCTGGCGCCAGAAAGCTGAATGATTTCTGGGGCCATCCAATAGGGGGTTCCAACGACTTGGGCCTCCTTGTCCTGGCCACCAGCAAGAGTACTTGTCGACACCCCAAAGTCTGCCAGCTTGACCGTGCCGTCCTTGGTGGTGAGGATGTTTGCGCCTTTGATGTCTCTGTGAATGACACCCTGGTCGTGAAGATACTGCAGACCTTGCAAGACCTGGGTCATGTAGACGCCGACTAGATTCTCGGGAAACTTGCCGTATGACTTGCATATTGAGTGAAGAGAGCCATTCTCGCAGTACCTGCGCCGTCGTCAGTCACGATCAGGAAGTAAACAGTGCAAACTAACTCAAGAATTATGTTGAGACAATCGGCCGATTTGACGAAACCAATGTACTTGACAATGTTGTCATGCTAGGTGAAATATTAGCACCAAGGTTTCACGATTACCGCATGAGATGTAACGCACATGTAAGTTCTTCAGAAGATCGATTTCGGACTGGAAAGGTCAGTTTCTGCCAGTCACATCTAGACAGGATGTAGGCGTACCTCAATCATTCGAAGCTCACTCTTGGGCAAATCAGCAAGCTTGATCTGTTTGACAGCAACAGCCTCTCCGGTTCCCCAATTGAAGGCCTTGTAGACAGAACCGAACGCGCCTTTCCCGAGGCATTCTCCTAGGCGCTACACGAAAGAAATCCGTCAGCGGTACGTCCTGTAAGTCCCTTCTCTCTGCCCAGCACCTCGAGCCATGACACGAAGCAAGTTTGTGTGGTATCGTGTACGCACATAGTCTTTCAGCCCTGGGTCCTGCAAGGCCGAACTCTCTCTAGGACCCTGCTTCTCCTTCCGCGGTGTGCCCGGACCCCTCTCGCGGGAGGCCACCACGGCTGCCCTGCCGTTCACATGGTACTGGCGCTCAGCGGTTGACGAGGCCGACGGCGGCGGCGAAGGATTAGGCATTGCCTTTAGTCGAGTTGCCCGATCCCGAACCAGGCGCTTTTTGCGCAATCGTCTTTAGAGATTTGGCGAAGACACCTCCTCGGAGAGAAAGGTCTGGTCTACGGCCGCGGCACGGCAAGTCGCAGGTTCGCACCAAGTACTCGTGATCTCAACGGCAATTGTAACGGCTAATAGTAAAGGGCGCGCTGCACATTGCCCAACGGCAGGACGGCATGCCAGTCGTTGTATAGCAGAGGAAATGGGCGGGAATGCGACAGTTCGTATAGCCTCGGGGCAAAAATTGCGGTCAAGTTTTGCAAATATCGGGGGGCATTCGGCGAGCAAGCCGGACAGGTCGAGTCGAGTCGAGAATGAGAACCAGATAGCCCGACGAGGCAGTACGCGGCAAGGCCCCAGTCACCGTATGTTTAAGACCAGTAGTACACTGAAAGGGACAGAGCTTCGAGTAGATAAATGCTGGCGTTACTTGCTCGGACGGCAGAGACCAGAAGACCTCAGCTTGGCTCTGTCTCGGCAAGGGTACAAAGGGAAAATCCAGTGACGTCCTATCTCGTTTTCCCGAGGTTCGGTGATCGTCGACGTCGTTCGGTTCGGAACTGTTAGTCGGTCGGGCGGGTGGGCGTGTGGAGGGGTTTCGGTTGAGTCAGTTGTAGAGAGGTGAAGTGAGGTAAACGAGCGGATTGGGGTGGGCGGTGATGTTTTTCGGCCAAAGGTTGCGATGGAAGGGAAAGGTTGACACCAAAGAAAAAATTGGCGAAAGCTGATGTAGCTGGCGTCTGCGCTGCACGTCCGCCCAAGGCACTTCAAGTTAATTTCACAAAGCGCGGACCATTGAAAGATCAGAACAGAAAAAAGGAACAGGCCGAGACAGGCACACAGGCAAGAGGACTGGACGAGGGCGTGGACGAAGACGAGGATGATGCTGACGCGCAGCAGAGATTTGGGCCGGCAGTCCCTCTCCCAGGCTCTTCGCTGTGAGGCGGAGAGCAGTGTACGGATTGGATACTACTGGCAGGTAGGTACTGGTGGCAGGGCAGCAATGGCAACAAATAGGACTTGCCCAGGATGCAACACCCGACCTCATCACACCAAGGATGGGGCCGTGAGGGGCGAGCGAGCGGGGCGGCCTTGCAAAGCCTCCATGTCCATAGGGCAGGCCAGGGCACCTGGTCCACCAAGCCAGCAGTATTGGGTGAGTATCATAGGTAGGTACCTAAGGAGGTACCACCTGTGCCTTCCTTAGTGTACCGACTTCAATACGGAGCAGGTGCCTGACAGCTTCATCATCTCATCACACCGGGGCGGTACCTGCCTCAAGCCATCCTTAGCGTCGAGAACTATGGAATCCGCGCGCTAGAATAATCTCGTAGGCGAGCCTATGGCGGCTAACAGGCATCACTTGAGCCATCCGACCTGAACTGGAAACAAAAGAACAGACATCATGACCTTCTGCTTGCCACGGCACGGAGCAAATTGCGCTGTCCCTGCTATACTGTAAAGAGGCAGTCTATCAGCTCGGATCTGCCACCGCTTCCTGACTACGCCCTCGTCGGCGTCACCACATGCATTCCGCTCGACCGTACGGATACATTACAGAGTACAATATCTGTTTCCCTTCGCGGACACGAACCACGTCACGCCCGACTCTACGCCCGTTCTCTACATTCCACCGACCATCTTCACACTCGACTTTACTCATCTCACTACCCCTCAAAAAGCAAGCAAACAAAAGTCAACAGGACCCCTCACGTCGTGTTGACATCTAAACAAGCTCCCCGTTACTGAGGTTGCGTCGTGACATTGTGTCTCGAGTAAACAGTGACCAGCAGAAACCCTGGCCCGTATCTGCTGCTACCCCTACCTACCTGTACAAGTATCCGTACCCGGGGATACTTCAGCTCCCATCTCCCCAGTCGCGGGCCACCCACCACCCCCATGTCGACTCTGAGCTGCCGATTGACCCTCTGCCGCGTACCTTCCTCTTCGTCTCTCTTCGTCTCTCTTCGAGTCCGTGAGGCCCAGAGCAAGGGCAAGTCAGACTAGGACCCGACGGTTCATTACGCACTTGAAAGTGATCAGCGCCGCTGCACGAAATCAGACTAAACCCTTCCTAGACCGTGACATGTGAGTGGTCGACCCCGTCCGGCAACCTGCATGATGTAGGCCTAGGTATGGTACGCCCAGAGGACCGATCCGATGCGCAAATGTGCTTTTCGGCGACTCGCTGCGGATGGTGCGTTCTTGCGACTACCTATCATGACTTTCGCACTGCGATACTACGAAACGACGCGACTAGTGGCTTGACATTCCTCCCATAACCCAAATCCGTCCTCATCTCCAAGCACTCCCGTGGCGGACCGAGACAATCAATTCTCTTCAAGCCTGTCAGGTCTCACTGCTGAACGAGACATGGCTCTGAAGATGTAGCTCGCGTGCTAGTTAGTCACCCAAGTTGCTCGCCTCGTTGACAGACTTCACAGCGGTACGTATACTGCTATGAAACCCCGGTACTTGACGTTAACAAGTTAATAACTAAAACATTTAGGTATTCTGTGATTTTGTTACAAGGCTTCTATTGATGATTTTTGTAGTTATCCGAATTATGGAGTTGTTATACGTCTTCACAGGACCGCAGGACCGCAGGGTCGCAGGACCACAGGACCACAGGAAAGCACCTTTTCTATAGTTGCTAAACTCCGTAATATCTTAAAAGAAATATAAACAGTCCTCTTAAGAGAAGCTTCGCCTGCTACTTTTAATTATAGAATAGAGTAAGGTTATTAGGAGAGAGAAAAACTCCGTAGCTAGTCTACGATTCCTCTGGAAGGTTGCGGCTAAGACCAGCACTTGTCCACCACTCGTCGGGAATATCTTCTCGCCGAGCGAGGTTCCGAACGATCATCTGCATTCCGTGCAAAGTGTTGTCATTCGGCGTGTGACTGTTGCTGAAGGGAGCCGACTCCCCTTCATTATCGCCCCGTCCATTGGCACCAGCACGAGACTCTTCGCTTGAGTCTCTGACGATGTGATCGAGCAACTCAGGGAGCGGCGTCCCCATAATTCGATAATGACGGGCTAGCGCAATACGTCGACGATTTCGCATTTCCTGTTCGTCGCGGTCACGGCCACCGCCAGGCCTGTCTGCTCGTACGAAGGATATCCGGCTTGGGTCGTTTGCGTCCAGATCGGCAACGAACCGCCGGTGACGAGAAGGGTAGTTCATAGTCCAGTGGTCCGGCCAACCCCTGCCCATGTGCCCGTCTTCCTGTCCTTCGCTGTCGGAATTGTCCAGACCGGATTCACATGGTTGCTCTAGTAGCTCTTCGGTCATTTCAGGTCCGATGAGAGAGGTGCGGGAGGATGCGCCGGCACTCTGGGATTGAGAGGCCGAGGCAGAAGCGGATGCTGTCGCAGAGGCAAATGATGAACCAGCACTGGGGGGTTGCGGATCCGGCGTCAGTGTCGTTAGCAAAGTATCCCAAACGCCATCCTCGTCCGGGCTCAGGCTTCGGTTGCGATCACCTAGCCCGTCAGCCGCTGTGCTCTCCCCCAAGTGACCAAAGGGGCGAAGCCGGCGAGTCGTAGTGGCTCGGTTTATTAGTGGTCGAGGAGGTCGCGATTCATCGCGCGAGGGTTGGCCAGGCAATCTGGATGAGGATGAGTGCTCCGGACTGCGGTCAAAGCGAGCGGCGACAGGCGGTGCTGGCTGCGTTATCCGTCAGAAAGGCATCGTCAGGCAATATACGGGACGACACTCACCATTGACATACGATCCAATCTGGCTCGATGCCATCTCCGTCTCTCTCCAACCAGGTCGATTCCAAATCTCTCGCCGATTTCTGCCAAGAAAGGATGGCTCTGCGACGAGGAAGAGCCGTCCTCGGGCAAGGCAGGTGGTGAGGTAACGTTGGGCCTCCGAGGGGGTGAGACATTCTCAAGAACCCAGCGCTCGCCGAAGAGGGATATCAGTCGGGCGTCGCCAACATCGATACCCTGGCTCTGCATCTCGCGCAAGGCCTCGCGCAGCTCGTTGCTCTCGGCAGAAGGCGTCGGGCGATCGGTGTCTTCGGGCGGAGTGGTACGCAGTGGCGGCGCACCGTAGGCTTCCGGTGGCGGGGGGTTGCCGGACTCGATCCATGGGTACGCGGAACGAGGGCGCGGGGCGGATTGCGGTACGGGTTCGGGACCGGGGGTGGGGAAATTGTCGCGAAGTAGGGCCGCGCGCCGGCGGAAGGGACGTGAGTCCACGTTGCGGCGGGGACGGCGAATGGAAGAGCGAGCCTGGCGGGTGTTGTTGGACTTGTCGCCAATCTTGGGTGGAAGATCGGACTCAACGGGAGCGACGAATAGACTGTATAAGTGAAAAGAATGCGAGGTTAGCGGGGGATGCAGTGGGGAGAGCGATGGAGCCGACGCAATGAGCGACGTTGGGTGCGATAACTCTCGGCATTGAATTCGAGGCGACCAATCAAGGCGACCGAGTTCTTGCGATCAAGACTGCGCGAGTGATTTCGATGAGTGATGAATGGGATGAACGCGTATAGCAGTCGTACGCAAGCGCTGAGTGGACGGTGTGCGATACGATGCGATGCGATGCAGCGCGTCGCAAAGACAAAAAAGCGCCATGCAATTGGCGCGCATGGATGGAAAGACTTACGGGAGTCCCATGATGAAGACGAGGCGTGGACAATGACGACGGTCGGCAAGTGGCCTTTGGACAATGCAGCCAAATTGGATGGGTCGCAGGGGTTTTGATGGAATCGATGGCCTGACGCCGATGATGGAAACGGGGCGTGGCTGGCGGTCGCGACGTGGTCGGGATGGATTCGCGATGCGCGACAGGGCCGGATGGCGTTCTCTTTGGCGTGGGGCCGGCGGACACTTTGAACGAAGAACGTCGAATGGATGAACCACACTGGATGAAAACGGGCCTGACAGTGACAAGATGAGGCCGGGGCACTGGAGCTGGAGTCGAAATGGAACTGGAACTGCGACTGCAACTGGGACTGGGCCAACGGCAGACGGTCACTGGATGCCGAATTGACGTGGATATGGTCAGTGGGAAAACGGAGATTGGGAGGCGGAAGGTGGAAGGGGGAAAGATAGATGGAAAAGAAGTATTTGGGGATTAGCCGCTTTACTTCTAAAACGTGAGTGGCCGGCCATTCCCATGCTCACACTGCGGCTTCCTTTTCTTGAAAGCAAGTCATTTTGGTCCAATCACGGAATCTCCTCGGCGCATAGGTGAAGAAGAGAAGGCATGGTCTGGGCTCCTTTCGTTGGAACATGTGTGGCTTGGGGTTCACGTGGGGCTGTGGCTTGAAGCAGTACGTATTGTCGTCCGCTACCTCGGGGTGGGTACCTTAGGGATGGTGGTACCTGTGAAAACCTCACATGCTCGGGGGAGCTTGAAAGTGATCCGTGCCAAGTTGCCTCGCCATGTAGAAAGAGTCAAAAGGTACTTGTCAGAACTAACTCACGGAGGCAGTGTAGGTGCCCATACTTAGGTAGGTAGTGTGAAAGCGTGAAGACTTTGGAAATTCGAACTACAGATCCTGTACCTCATCAGCAACCTCACGTCCACCCAGCGAGTCATTCACCCTCACGCAAGACCCCAAAGGCACTCGGCTAGTTGCCGATTAACAGACCCCCTGCCGTTTTTCCTGGTGACATCCGAGTGCGATAACGGCGAACGAAGACTTACCGTGTAGATTGAGCTGTCGTGGGGCATCGAACTGGCCATAGGCCATATTTTTACCGAGAGGCAACCTTCACCATGGCCATGAAAGGCATCAGCCTCGGCCTCCATCGCATCTCCAGGGCCCTCGAGGGTGTTCCTCAAAAATGGGACGCCATCCATGTCGCCGGAACCAATGGCAAGGGCTCGACTTGCACGTACTTGTCTGCTTTGTGTAGGTCCTTTGGCATCACCAATGGCCTATTCACATCACCATACCTCGTCGAGCCCCGAGATGCCATCAAAATCAATTGCACCCCTGTTCAACAGGACGTTTATGACGACGTGAAGCGCAAAGTACAAGACGATGAGCAGACCCGTCTCGCGCAGGATTCGTCTCAGGAGGCTCTCAGCATCTTCGAGGTGACGACCCTCATCGCCTTTGGCGCCTTCACCCACGCCGACGTACAGATGGGCATCGTCGAGGTCGGTCTCGGCGGCAGGCTGGACTCGACAAACGTCCTCAAGCGGAAAAGGGTTACCGTCATCACCAAGATCGGCCTCGACCACCAAGCTTTCCTCGGGAACACGCTGCCTGAAATCGCCAAGGAAAAAGCTGGCATCATGATGACTGGCGTGCCGTGCGTCGTTGACGGCAGCAATCCTCCCGAGGTCCTCGATGTCTTCCGTCGCCACGCCGAGACCGTCTCGGCGCCTCTGCACCTCACCACGGGCCAAACCGGTCTGCTGGAAACGCTCTACCGGTCCGAGCTAATGCCGCACCAGGCACAAAACATGGCCTGCGCCATCACGGCATTCCAGCTTGCATACCCCCACTTGGAACTCTCTGCCGAACAAGCACTGCCATTGTTGAAAGATGTCAGCCATCTGGGTCGCCTGTCATGGCTGGACGTCAGCAGGAAACACCCGTCTCGAAAGGAAAGACCCATACTCATCGACGGAGCTCACAACCCGCAGTCCGCGGAAACGCTCTCGACTTACGTTGAGCGTCGCCTGCGAGTTGCGGCCAAGCCCGTGACTTGGGTCGTATCGGTCTCCAAACAGGACGGAAAGGATGCCGGAGGGATGTTTCGCACGCTATTGAGGCCGGGTGACAGTGTCGCCTGCCTTCCCTTCTCTCGGCGAGAGACGATGCCTTGGGTTGAGCCTCTGCCTACCGCCACTTTAAAGGAGATGGCAACTGCGGCCGGCGCGAAGGAGCTGTATGATGGGGAAGACCTGGCGGATGCAGTGAAGTGGGCGATTGGAAGTGCCGGTGACGGGCCTGTTGTTGTCACCGGCAGTCTTTATCTGGTTGGAGATGCCTATGGAGCTTTTAGTGACAACTAAGACACAGATCTCAAAGTGATTCTGTAAAAGTACGACGCACTGGACATCTACGAGAAAACGTACAGGTTTGTGACTATATCGCGAAAAAGTCGCATCATGCGCAACGAACAGTCATTCACCGCCACCTCATCACATGATCCACCCTGAAACACCCTGTGTACGCTTTCCCTCTTGCATCGCGTCTAATTTCACCACATAGCGACTCACGTCGGCCATGACCACCCCAACCCGCCTTGTCGTCGTGTGCTGCCACGGCATCTGGACTGGTGGTCCCACAAACGGCCGCGACGAGTCGGAGTGGCTCATCGCCGCCTTCCAGACCGGCGAGACCCCGACCTTTATAAAGCATATCAAGGCCGGACTCACGGCGCTCCGGACCGATCCGACCGCCGCGCTCGTCTTTTCGGGGTGAGTTCCGAGGTCACGATCGAAGCTCCAAACTTCGTCCGATCCTCCGACAAGACGCCCGAGGAGCAAATGCTGACCAAGTTCACCCAGAGGGCCAACACGCAAAGAAACAAATCTCTCCGAGGCGGAATCCTACAACGACCTTGCCTCCTCGAAATCCTACTTCGGCATCATCCCCGCGGAACCGGAGTTCACTTGCCGCATTCTCAAGGACACGCAGGCCCTAGACTCGTACCACAACATCCTGCACTCCCTCATCCTCTTCTGGCGCACGTATGCCGCCTGGCCGCGCACCCTGACCGTCGTGAGCCATGCGTTCAAGAAGCCGCGCATTGTAGACGGACACTGCGCCGCCATCGGATTTCCGCTTGATAGGGTCCAATTCGTCGGCATCGATCCCCCAGGAATGGCGGCAGCCGGGACGAATGTCATCGGAGGTGAAGGACAGCAAGGAGCGTTCGCGGGCGTGCAGCGAGCCGTGGACGAATGGACCCGGGACCCCCATGGCGTGGGGGCGAATCTCGCCGGGAAAAGGCGTGTGAGGAATCCTTGGGGTCTGCCGGATCAACTTTTCACGAGTGAGGAGGAAAGGAGCAAGAGCGGACTCGTCACTCGGACTGTAGATAGTCACGAGGCGCTTGTAGAAAGCGCTGCGAGACCGTGGATGTAGGCACTGTTACACAATCCGTAGGGACTGTCATCTAGACCACATCTATACTCCTGAACTAAACCTCTAGATCTTGGCCTTTCCCCCTACCCGACCCCCAGCATTCTTAACAGCATCCAGCAGAAATCGGATAGAATCCTCGACCATGCCTTCACTAAATGTGTGCCCAACACCCTCGTACACAACATTCTCAAATGTGACCCCAGCATCCGCGTACCACGACTTCGTCGCCATCTCGAAGAAGTCTATAAATGCCCTGGACTTGTCATATGGCACCAACTTGTCGTCCGCGCCCGAGCACACAAGGAACTTCTTCCCCTTGACGTGGTGGGCATCCAGCAGACCTCTCAGCCTCTGCTTCTCAGCCTCTGAGACATCTTCAGTCGCAGGCGGGATGACGCCCGTGCCGAATAGGATACCCTTCGGATCGCGGTTCAGACAAGCGTCCACCAGGTCCGGAGGGAAATCTCTACTCCCCAAGAACGAAGCGCCGCTGTCCTCTGACCTCCAGGTCGCCAGTTTCGACTTCTTCGCGCGATCCATCATGAGATCTGCCCTCCATTGTCAGCCAAATCATCCCCTTCTTCCCAACCATGCTTCAAAGTAGCAGAAGACCACTCACCCATGTAATCAGGACACCCGATGATGACAACCCCAGCCTCAATCATCTCCTCCGCAAAGAGCGCCTGCCACGTCGAGTGCCCGCCCAAACTCACGCCCAGCGCGAGATGCTGATCCAATTCCCACTGCCACTCCCCACCACCGCCGCCGCCGGCGAGGGCGAGGGCATTCTTGACATACCCCTCTACAACATCCATGAGTCCCCTCGTATCACTGACCATCCCCGCCACCATGCCAAACATGTCCACAGCGTGCGTCGCGTTCCCGTCGCGCCATGACCCATTCGCCGTATCTAGAACGAGCCGCGTGCCGTGGTTTCGCTGGTCAAATGCCACCGCAATCAGACCCCTACCTCCTCCCAGCGGCGGCTGCTGCTGCGTGGCATGGCGAGAAACGACGCGCGAGGCAAAGTCGCCCATAATCTCCTTGGACTGCAACCGACCGTGAAAGAGCCAGAGGCAGGATACGGACGCCGGGCGCTCGGCAGCGAGCTCCGAGAGGCCGTAGACATCGCAGAGGAGTCCCGACATGTGAATCGTCATCTTGGAAACTGCCGGAGCGGAGGGGGTGATGGGGTTTGGTTCTGCCATTTTCGCTTGTGATTTACTACGATTAGGCTTCTCGAACAGAGGTGGTCCTTCTCGTCCCCGTGCGAAATTGCAGTATCTCGGTTTGGGTTGCAAAGTATGCTAAGCAGTAATTGAGGGAGGGTGGTGATACACCGAGATGTACGGATACGTGAAAATGGAAATGTAGCGTTGCCGAGGTCGGGGTGACTTTAGTATTGGAGTTCAGGTCCAAAGTGGATGCTGTGGGCGGTTTAGCCTCGTTCATCCCATCTATTGCCTCTCCTCCGCAATGGGATCAAAGTGGTCGGATGGACAGCTATTCACGAAAAGAACCGAAAGGGAGAGTAGAGCCGCCATCTTCAAAACTAACTGGTACTCTTGTATTGCCTTTGATATCTCTTGCCTGAAACTCATCGGCAGCTCTAATAGCATGCATCGGACTTTCTGCACACATGGTCCACGTCACCAGAATGCTGCCTTAAGCCGTCAATTAGAAATGGGTTTCCTAGTGTGTTATGGAAAATGTCGACGCTGATAACAGTCCGTGGGGCTTTGTAGTCGAAGCTCCTTGAAGCCATCCTGCCAAACCCGCTGTGAAAAGTTGCTCGTGGAGTATGAAGACTTCCTTCCTGAACGCCGTATGTGCCTGCCCCGTTCCTGTCCCATGCCCATAACCATGTGTCATATAACGACCCTATGTACGTTGTCAATCAGTTTTGTTGTCCTGCCGTTGCAGGCTGCTTCATTAAGCCCTGATGGCCTGGGACGTGTTGCCAAACCATTGCCTCGTGGCCCCAAGAGACCCATTCAGAAAGTTGTTCCAGTTGTTTAATCCAGCTTCCAGTGGTTCGAAAGACCTCCATCGTGATCTTCGTTGCCAAGGTATAGCTCAACTGCGTAGAGTGCCATGGTTGCCACGACGTTTGTCCACCGCCAGACATTGCCACCAGGATCACCACCTCTGAGAGTCCATCCATCAGGCCCATCGCTAGTTGAGAAGTGCTGCAGAAGCAAGCTGGTGTACATGGCAATGAGGATTGACGGGGAGAAGTAGGTAATGATGCCAACCAGCCAGTTGGCAGCATCGGTGTCCTCCAGCGAGGGTTCCTCCATGAGAGCCCTGGCACCTGACTCCCTTACGGCAGGAATAATTCTGGTGGCGCAGTAGAACACTAGAAGTCGAAAAGTGAGGGAAATGATAACAGACGGAGTAATGGTCTGAAATGCGGCGTAGAGAAGGCTGAGAGACGAATGTACGGCATGGGGGAGCGAGCCGAGCATATGCAACAGTGTCGAGTATGATGCCATGATGATTGGTGGCAGGGGTGGGAAGTCGGGTTGCGAAGACTGGTTTTCAGCTTCTTGGGTTTCTGTGGACTGGTAATCGGTGAAGATTTGATACACGCAGAGGACGACGTATGCGAAGAGAAGAGATGATTCGACCGGGTTCCCACGCCCACTACCAATGCCGTACGCGCAGAGAAAGAAGGCCGTCGTCATCGCGACGCCGATGAGGATGGCATCTGAGTTGTCGATGTATGGGAAATGCGCCACGCGCCAGAGAAAGTACACGGCACTGGCCAGAATGCTGCCAGAGAAGGCGAGTAGGATAATCTGAAAACGGTGTTAGCACGCTGTGAATACATGAATTTCGTTCGCAGGGTGGAGCTCCGAGCAGCAGCATAACAGCGGTGACGGCCGAGGAGACGAGGCTTTCCACTTACAATCCAAGTATCGCTCCGTCCTCTGTTCACGAGCCACTTTGTGATCTGTCCGGCAGCTTGAATGACGAGCAAAGTGCAGAATCCCTCCAACAGCTGGAATACTGGACTCGAGTATCTGAGTGTGTTGTCCCAGCCACCAAGAGTGATGATCTCGACAACACCGCCCTCGCCGAACACCCATTCACCCCATGACGTCGATTTCGAGTGTGTGATTCCCCGTAGCGTCCGTTCCACCCAGTTGGTGGCGCCTGCATCAACGGCGAATCGACCGAGAGCCCAAATCAACAGTCCTGGGATGACGATCCATTGCGACAAGCGAAGGATGACGGATATGGCCCAGCGCACGCGTGACTCGACGGGTGTAACGACAGCGATGGCGGAATAGACGAAGTAGAAGCTACAGAGTGCTAGGCTGTAGGCCAGGCCACTGTCCTTGCCGCCGACATCGAAAGCGACGGGTATTGAGAGGGTGATGCTCAGCAGGAAGATGGCACTGGCGATGATTCGAAGAAACCACCACATCGGCGCGACGAGCTGGCTTCTGGAGCCGCGCCGACCGAGGGGGTTGCTCGAGGCAAGGAGCGGCCACTCTGGACCGGTAAGAGGCGCGGGTGGAAGAAGCACCTGTTGATGCTGGTGCTGTTGGCGACGGAGCGGAGCTTAGGCTGTGATGTTCGAAGGTGAAGAGCTGCTTCAAGACGGTGAAGGCTGTTATCGTAGTGTCCTGTCCCGGATTGTTTCGTCAGCCAAGGGATGGTAGATACAAAAACGATCGGAAGTCCTACGGCGAAGTCAGTTCGAAAGAAACTGTTCTGCGTAATCTTCGCCCTTAAGGAGAAAGCGACAGCGTGCAGGCGATTGGGAAGCCTGGTTGATTAAATTCGACTGGCACAGTAGATTTTTGGCGAGGTGAGGTGGCAGGAACCTGGAAGGAGAGGCGGACCCAGGTTGGAGCTTTGGCTGATTCTGGGCAAGGTCCAGTGCCTCAAGCCTCCCAAAGTG
Organism: Colletotrichum spinosum; assembly: GCA_004366825.1. Taxonomy (NCBI): domain Eukaryota; kingdom Fungi; phylum Ascomycota; class Sordariomycetes; order Glomerellales; family Glomerellaceae; genus Colletotrichum; species Colletotrichum spinosum. The sequence goes on along the minus strand of QAPG01000064.1, from coordinate 83,527 downwards.
TAGGTACCTCTACTGTTAGCTTTTCGTAGTGCGTGGTTGGTTGAGGGGCCTCAGGTAGGTAGGCACGCGAGTACCCAAATTGATTGCTCTCGCCAGCACCAGCTTCTTCTTGGCCCGCCGCCTCTATGCTACAAAGAACGAAGAAATCGCCGTCTGTAGCTGTGTCAAAATGATGGGGATAAGAAGGAGGAAGAGACGAGATGAAAGCCGTTGTGGTAAACGTGTTGCTTCAAGTCCTTCGGTCTTGTCACCCACCGAGTACCTGGGACGACTGGGTATGCACCTCACTCCTAATTACCTTTCCCCGCGCAAAAGTCACGTTCGTGCACACCAGGAGCCTCAGCAAGGCCCTCTCTTCAAATCGCGATGGGTTACCTGAAGTTAATCTTCATGATAGGTGGCGTCATTCGCCTACCCGACTGTCCAGACGGTGGACGACCCAGCCTCTCTGGTTGGCTCCAGGCAATGGGATTGTGTGAGGTCCCTGACGTTGGCTGCACAGAGAGCAGTGGTTGGTCGACGTTGGCGGTGAAGCTATACTGCTGGGGCGCCTGTCAAAGCTCTCACGTTTCTTCGTGTGTTGTCTTGCTTGCTCCTGAGGGTGGGGTACTTCCTGCTTCCATCGCTGAATCAAAGAAAGGCAAACGGTTATGACTCCATTGTTTTTTCATTCATGTTTTTGTCCTGAACAAAACACCTCGAACCACTCTCTCTTACTTGATCTAAGCGCCGCATTCAACCGCAGCCCGGAACCATCCAAGTCCAAAATATTCGTCTCGTCGCTTCGTGTGCCACAACCGTTTATCAGAGGTCGCGTGCCCTCTCTGCCGTCTTGCGCATCCTCTCTCTACTACGCATATAGGTAGGTCCGGTCCAGATCCAACAGGCCCAACCACTCTGGTCCAGACCCCAGGTTCAAGGATCCGGCTCAGTAATTTGGTGTGTAGTGTATTGCAGCGTTGCAGAGCGTCCTGCGGCCAACACGAGTCCAGATGCTTCAAGCCTGCAAAGTGAGAATTTCCCCACCACGCTTGTGCAGTTCAAGTTCAATGCGATATCCATCCCTGCCCTTGCCCCTACTCAGTACATACACAGTACACGTAGTAATTAGTTGTTGGATGCACCTCTGCATGTGACAGGCAGCCAGTCAGCGACCGACCCCTCCGTCCACCCCCCCCCCCCCCC
>QAPG01000064.1:0-82323 GCA_004366825.1 Colletotrichum spinosum | reverse complement strand
CCCCCCCCCCCCCCCCCCCCCCCCCCCACAGTGCGTAAGTGCCTCCCTCAGCAACCGCCTCAACCTTTCCTACAGCTTGTCCACCACGAACTACAGCAGCCATGTGGGTATGTCACCAATTCCGATATTTCAGTTTTGTTACGTGGACAACCTTCCTCTGATTTTGGAAGACTCTCTCGTCTACAATTTGCGTCCTGGCTTCGTTCGACCGTTAAGTTGTCCCGACCACGGTGACGAAAGAGACAGACATCCCCCATTCACAGATACACTATGCAGCAAGGGGCCTGCAAGGAGCCACGAAGATTGAGTCTTATATTGCCGCTTGGAGAAACATTGTGTACGTGCCACCTGCCTTGAATGCCTTCCTACAAGTAATCACTCGATTCTCCACCGTCGGAGCCTACTCCGGTCGTAAAGCATAGCAGTGACCGAGTCATTATGGCCATTTCGACCGCTGATGGTTAAAGACAGCTGAAGGCGAGGAAATTCCAGTACATAGCTTGCAATGCCGACCACAGAATTTGCGAGTAGCCAAGTCTCGGTCCCAACGCTTCTAGTCGGTCCTGACGTGAAGCATGACAAAATGCCTAGTTCATAACAAAGTCATCTGCCTTCCGGCCGCATTTTGACGCGTTCTCGCTTCCAGGCTTTGCGCCAACTTCGTATGTCAACCATTCTGTGGCCATTCTTTTACTCTCTGGTAGCATGGGGAAGGCTGGTTATGACTTACTGAACCTACTTGCGGTAATTTTAAACCTGATCCGGCCTCGATGGAAGCGCGATCACACAATTTTCGTGGTACTTACGTTGGAGCAATCCATGAACCAGTATTAGTTGATGCCTATATCAATCGGATGATGCTATTGCCCAAACCGAACAAGATCAACCATCCCGTAAATGCGCTCGGCCGACGAAGCTTATCAACAGACTGTTAATCAACCTACAACCTTTGGTTTGTACGATTTTGTCAAGCTTACGGCTACCCTGCCTTCATTTTCGCTGTCAAGAGTACAAAGATTACATGGCAAGAATGAGAAGATAGAGCAACAAGGACTTCATTCCCACAGCCGAGTTTGGACACTTCGTATATAGAGGTACTGACCACTCTTCATTCGGTCTTGCTACAACACCGAGTAACCTACATGCCTTCGGAGATGCAGGCCAAGGCTACAAGCTTTATAACATGGTTCGGTTGTCATCGGGGTAAAAAAAAGCTCGGCTATCTACACGAAGCATCGAAACCATGTTTTCCGCGTCGTCTCACAAGGCAGAGACGTGTTTTTCCAGCCGCGAGCCACCATGCGGCTGCCTTATCGAAATCGGCATGTCGCCGCCACGTTGTCACCAGGATGTAACGCCAGACCCTTTGCATGCCCATGCAAACCATCTTTCCGAGGCGTGTATATCCTGTTCCTGACACAGGCATGGGAGATGGATCGTCTGGTAGTTACTACAAGACTTTACACTTGGCACGTCGCCTCCGGTCTGGAGGCATACCTGCCAGGAGCCTGAATCGAGCTGGTATACTAATGAGTTGAGCTCTGCCCGCAGTCATCAGCGGCGCCCGATCAGGCTGAAGAGAAGATACTCGGCCATCTACGAAGTCCCCAAGTACTGTCACGCCTAGTCATAATGATATCGTCCTCGAGCCCCCACGCCGCAGTCTCCGGGGCGTCGCTGAATCCGAGGCTCTTGTACGACGTGGCATCGCCTCCGACGTCCAGGTACAAACTTGAATCGGCGCTCTGAATGGTGCCAGCAATGTCAAAAAGAACCGGCGGACGCCTCGGGCTCTAGTATGGGGAGGGTCTCGTCCTCGGCACATGCTTGGAGGTAAGGTGGTAGATGGGATCCCTCACAACCCTGATATTCTCGGGTCTGGCGAGTGCGGTACTCACAATGCACCAGAAACGCCGAGAGTAGGACGAAGCGCATGTTGATTGTCGAGCCACGATACTCTGCAGGGACACTGATGCTGGGCGTTGACAGAATGGACGTCATGAGAAATGCCAGCGTTACTCTTCTTAAGCTAGATACTTCACCGGTTGTTTAGATCTCACACGCACGGCGGGTGTTCCTCCGAAAACAAATCGGTGGGTTCGGTTCCAGCAGGTGATAATACACGAATTAAGCGGGTGAACATATTGGCGGAAGCGGCATCTCCCGCGGTTCAATTCCGTCTAGTCGATGTAATATCTCGTCAACAGTCTCACCACCCGTGGATCATGATCCGAGAGGCTTGACGGGAGATGTGGACTGGACAATCAACACCGACGACATGTGCTTCTGCGTTGGCTATCGAGCCCGGAGTTGAATATCACTCGACGTCTGACTTGGCTTCGTACAGCAGGTCATGGAAACAATTCCATGCATGCGACGTACCCGTACGTGATCAGACGGGCTGCATGCTCGTACCTGCGCATAAGGCGTGCGCGCACTGCAGCAGCGAAACCAGGTTAAATGATTACAACCAAATTCAAGCCCCGACGCAACAGAACGACGTACAGAGTCTGTCAGGTGATGCCCTACCATGTTATCGTCATTGGCCCGCCCTTAGCGACGAAAACCATGCAGATATCGTTGTGACACGTGAAGGAACGACGACACATGCTCTAAAATAGTACCGCGTTACAGTTGTTTACGACCTACATACATAGTAGGTACCTGGTTAGCATGCCGTTGGCAGGGTACGATCGTACGCACAAGGGGAAAAGGTGTTGGCAGGGGTGGAGCTCTGTAGTTTCCCCATTCCAATTCCCCATGCTGATCCAATTCAACGGTTCAGGGGAAAAGAAAAAAAACAGACAGGTGAGGAGCAGCATGAGTCGCCCCTCCACTCCCCTACCCAGCTGAGTCTCCCTTCTGCGGATACTGCAACTTCCATTGGATTTCTCATCCAAAACTGTGCGACATGTGCGTTACGCAGTCAGGCAGTGTACCTACCTACCTGGGTCGCGTGGGTAGGTACCTTCTGCCGGGGTCGGAATCTCAAAACTCCAAAACACATGCCCCGAACGATTGGCCACAGCGGGTCAAGGAGTCCCTTTCCCCCACTGATTCCCGCTGCGCCACAGCGCACTCCTCTGCGTACAGTGAAGGTGGTACACCGCTTGGCCCGATGGACATCAGCCCGTAGTCAGGAGATTTTGCCATGGTCGAGGCATGATCTTTCTCCCACCAACAGCTCTCGTCAATTTGCGCAAAGGGGGACGACCGCAAAGCCAAATCTCACAAAGGGACGATTCTTCAGTCTCGCCTCCAGCACCGTCCTTCGTTTGGTCTTTTGTACATAAATCAATGACCCCCAGCAGTTGATCTCCCGCCTGTTTTCCCCTATCGATCCTTAATACCTGAGTGTGGACACATTTTGTCCTCGATAGTCGACATCTCGACACGGAAGAAAAGTTACTCTTTCTTTTGCACCTTAATTTGCAGAAGCTACACCCCTCAAAACAAGAGAGTACGATCACCATGGCATCGTCTGCCGCTTCTACAGTGACGAAGCCGTCCAAGCGCAAGGCCGCTTCCGCCAACGGCGCCGCAGCCGGCAAGCTGACGGCCGACGTACCGGAATCGCAAACTGCCACCGAGAGCAAAGAGCGCGACTTCTTTTGGACTTACACCGAGGAGCCTCACCGCACCCGTCGCCTGGCCATTATCAAGGCTCACCCAGAGGTAGCTCCCTTCTCCTACACGCAGCTCTTCCTATGCGGGATGCTTCAATCTAGAGTTGAGACTAACGCAACTCTTGCCCAATAGGTCACGAAGCTCTGCGGTCCGGAGCCCCTGACGAAGTATGTCGTCGCCGGCGTCGTCGCCATGCAGGTCTTCTGGGCGTGGTACCTCAGCGAAACGTCCTTTTGGTCCTGGAAGTTCTGGGCGGTGGGCTACGTCTTTGGCGCAACCGCCAACCAGAACCTCTTCCTCGCCATCCACGAAATCTCCCACAACCTCGCCTTCCGCTCCCCGCTGGCCAACCGCCTCATCGCAATCTTCGCGAATCTGCCCATCGGCGTGCCCTACAGCGCTTCCTTCAGGGTGAGTTCCCGCAGCAACCCCACGCAAATCTCAAAGGGCGCGCAACTAACACTTCTCTAGCCCTATCACCTAACCCACCACAAATCCCTCGGCGTTGACGGTCTTGATACCGACCTCCCCACCGCCCTCGAGGCCGTCTTCTTCGACTCCATCCTCGGCAAGGCCTTTTTCTGCACTTTCCAGATCTTCTTTTACGCCGTCCGTCCCATGACAATCTACAAGATCCCGCTGACGGGCCTGCACTACCTCAACATCGCCGTCCAGCTCACTTTCGACTACCTGGTCTACACCGCCTGGGGCGGCAACGCCGTGCTCTATTTCCTCCTCTCCTCCTTCCTCGCCGGCTCCCTGCACCCCCTGGCCGGCCACTTCATCGCCGAGCACTACGTGTACGAGACCGTCTCGTCCACCCAGCGCGACCCCGCCAACGGCGTCCCCGTCCCCGAGACCTTCTCCTACTACGGTCCCCTCAACTTCTTGACTTACAACGTCGGCCTGCATAACGAGCACCACGACTTCCCCGCCGTCCCTTGGACTAAGCTCCCCAAACTGCGCGAAATTGCCAGCGAGTTTTACGAGGATCTTCCGTACCATAGGAGCTGGACGTACGCCATCTGGCGTTTCATCTGGGACGACAGCGTTGGCATGACCTGCCGCGTCAAGAGGAAGCAGGGCGGCCGCAAAGTCGGTGCTGGCGCTGCGTGGACGCGCGAGGAAATTGAGGCTTGAAGATAGAAATTGGGAGAGTACAGTCGCCGTCATGACCACGAATGGTGGGTAAAATGTAGACGTGCGTCATACAAAGATATTCCTGTTTAGTACATAGGATGGAAGCCGCCTGTTTTCTGTCATATATGTGATGTTGGCTGGTCCATACACGGCAAGCCAACGAAATCGGATTCTCGATTGTGTGTGTTTGAAAATGACTTTCTTCATTGACATATGAAAAGCTCGAATAGAGAATTTCGCGTCCAGGACGCCGGGCCGTTAGGACAAAAGAACAATCGTATAGTTACAAGGTGCTTTGACTCCTGTCACGTCAAAATGAGTCCATCCTGGGATCGCCTCCGGTATCCACTCAACCGGCAAAACTGCCACACGCCTTGCCGTACCGGGCTTCTCACTCGGGTAGATGGGTGACTGTTGCCATCTGCCTCGCTCCGGTGTCTTTCGTCAGATTCCGGTTGATTCGCCGGAGAAAAGGGGGTATGAAGAATTGCCATTGGCCGTTTAGAAGAAGAAGTAGGCAAGCAGGAAGCTGACGAGGCACAAGATGGCAACCACTTGGACCGAGACGCCTTCGACTCCCTGCCGCACTGCCGCGACGGCCTGTTGGGTGCTGGGAGCCTTCTCGCTTTCGGTCTTGACGCGTTGGCGGAGACCACTGTTATCTTGGAGAGAAGCAATCTTCGCCTCCGCCTGCTGAAGCTTCTGCTTCAGCTCCTCGTATGTCGCTTGGGCGGTGCTGACAGCAATGTTGCTAACAGCGCTTACAGTCGACTGGGCCTTCTCGGAGACAGTGTCTTCCTTGACATCGGAGGTCGTGGGACGCGAAGCGGACGGACTCGCGCCGGCGTCAGCTTCTTGACTGGGGGAGGAGTATACGTGAGAAACATCGGGAGTATGCTCCTAGTTTGTGTTAGTATGTTACTGTCGTGAGATATGCTCTTGGAGGCCTACTCCATTGACCACCGATCGGCGGTTAGGGGTGGAAGCGGTAGCTGAAGCGCCGTTAGTGGCCTGGTCATCAGCCGCCAGCCAGTTTACGCGGATCTTTCTCTCTTGAAGAGAAGTCTTGTCGGTGTTGTCGAGCTGGTCAATACCACGTCAGCCTGTGCGCCTAGGCGTCCGACCGAAATCTATGTCCACACTCACGATGTTGGCAATGCTGGCGAACTCCTTGTCGGCGGTAATGGGAACGGATTGAACCAAGAACTTGTCACGGCACTTGGCATCCAAGGGCGGCTCCGCCTTCATAGCCTGGAGGAGGACTGGGGTTGGTCAGTTGCATGTGACCACATGTCAATTATCCGAGGTGCGCACCGGTAACTTCAACATCTTGACCGGGCTCGACACGACCGGAGTTGGGTCGAACGCAGTACCTGGAGATATCGTCAGTCAAGCTTCGAATGCCGGGGAACTTCTAGGGGCCGTACTGCTTGGGAGCGGTAGTTTTGACCTGTGGATTTGTCATATGAGCGGACCGTGACACACGGCAGGGAATTGAAGATCTGGCGTACCTTGAATGCAATGGGGGATTGGTTCGGGTTCTTGATTCGCAAGATCTGGGAGACCTCGACGGTAAAGGGGCCTGTAAAGCAGAGGTATTGTAAGGGTCAGGTCGTCCGGGGAACGCGCGGTAATGACTTACGCCTGAAGCTCAGCTCCGCTGGCTCAATATCGACGGACATGGCGACGGTTAGGTGGTGCGTCGTCTAGGGGCGGGTAGAGAGTTTCGAGATGATCTGTCGCATTCAATCAGGCCTCGGCCTGGTATGGTTGGGATGGTCGAAGAGATTTGCGGAAAGCGAGGTAGAGAAAGCTCGAGAGGGAGACAGGGATGAGTGTTGCGCGCGGGGCGATATTAAAAGCACTGGTTCGTACGGCAAGGGCGAAGGAGGTTCGGGAAGTTGAGAACGGAAGGAAGTAAGGTGTAGACGAAGAGGGACAGGTCAGGTACGGGTTAGTAAGTTACGGCCACGGCAAAAAAAGCAGGTGTTTCGCACAGCAAGAGCCCACGACGTAATACACAGAAACCACTTAACCAACAGCGGGCTTGACTGGGCTGAACTCGATTGGGATGGGAGGATTTGTACGTAGTCCCGGCTGTTCTCCCAGTACCTACCTAAGCAAGCACCCTCCTCACGGCCAGCACTCTACGCAGTAGGCCAGGTTTCATTAAGCTAACCCCCAGGCCATGGAAGCGGACTGTCGAATCGGAGCTGCGCGCTAGGACCTCCAAGCTGATGATGGGACCTAGGTAGCTAATCGTAGGTTCCAATTGTCATCGGGGGGGGGTTTATCCGGTTCCGGGACTTGGAGTCCCGTCCATCCAATGGAATGTTTTCAAGCGGATGGCGCCTCGCATCAGCCACAATGAGGTAAGGCGCCATCATCCTATCCTTACGGTGCCCCACGGTACGACAAGAGGAATTGTATAGGCACTTCTGGCACTTCTGGCACGGCCGGCATCATTCCTAGTACATAGGTACTTGAGGGCACCTGGCAGCTATGGTGCTAGCACCACAACGCTGTGTGGCACCGTGGCTGGTAGCCGTGGGCCGACCGAAACTGTACGCAGTAAGGTAGCGTCGACCCGTCTACTTATTACCCCAGCTCAAGTACAGCTACGGCCTTGCCTACGTACCTACTTATTCTCGAAGGCACCTTCCAGTTCATGACGTTGGTTTCTCAGAAATAGCTACTCAGGTACTTATTCGTAACGCCTGTGCTCTTTTGGAAGCCACATTGAAAAAGTCAGCTTTTTTGTCAATCCATAAACGGCAACACTCATACAACAGCAGTCCCACTACTACTTCCATCTCAAATAACCCCCGGCTTTCCCTGCGCAGCAGTCACGATGACTCAATCCGATCTTGACCAGTTGCTCGATATGGGCTTCGATAAGGCCCGGGCTGAACTTGCAGTGAAGAAGACTGGCAATCGTGAGTCTCCAACGGCCGCTCGTGTAGAAATTTTCACTGATAGGGTCATACAGTGAATGGCGCTCTGGAGTGGCTCGAGGCTAACCAAGACAAGCCCCTCGATGAGCTCACTGCTGCTATCAGTGCAGCTGAGGAGGAGGATGCTGATGAGGTCAAGGCCAATATCGAGGCCTTGGAGACCGGCGTGGCCAAGTCACTTGTCTGCAACGAGTGCGGAAAGCGCTTCAAATCTCAGGACACTGCTTCGTATCATGCTACCAAAACGTGAGTGTACACCTTCGGCTCTCATCTTCGCTTACACTTTGATGCTAACGTGGACCAGGGACCACACGGACTTTTCTGAGTCTACAGAGGAGATCGCTCCTCTGACTGACGAGCAAAAGGCGGTCAAATTGGCAGAGCTTCGTGAGCAGCTCAAGGAGAAAAAGGCGAAGCAGGCCGAGGTCGACAAGGAAGACGCCAAGCGCAACGAGCAGATTCGCATGAAGGCAACAAGAGAATCCCAAGAAGCCAAAGAAGAGCTCCAGCGCAAAGAACAGATCAAGGAGGCTGCCAAGAAGAGGCAGGAGAAGCAAGATGATCTAGAGGCGAAGCGCCGCATCAAGGCCAAGATCGAGGCTGACAAGGAGGAGCGTCGCCGAAAGGCCGAGGAGGCCAAGGCGGCCAGAGAAGGCAGAGCACCCGCACCGGGCCCCGTCGCCCCACCTTCCCTTCCGAAGGTCACCGCGAACCACAACGAAGCTCGGCTGCGACTGCAGACCTCTGGCGGCAACGTCGTGAAGACGCTCCCTGCGGAAACCACCTTGTTTGAGGTTGCTCAGATGCTTCAGTCGGAGAATGGACTTGAGGTGACCAGCTTCTCGACCACGTTTCCCAAGAAGACCTTCGAAGGCCATATGGATCTTAGCAAGACCTTGAAGGAGGCGGGCCTTACACCCAGTGCCGTTCTCATTGTGAAGTAGAGGTATCGCTTGTACTCATAACCAATCGGGCAGAGGGGTAACAATGACACGGCGTTGGGGATGTAGCAAAGGGGCGAACCAAACTATCACGTGGTCACTCGCAGAGAGGGGAACATAATAATCAGGATCATAAGCCATTCCCACTCAAGCTATGCTGGTGTATCATATCGGCGTCCGACCTGGATGGCTTGTCCTGTTCAGGCACCGCTAGAGTCCAGGTAGGTATGTTCAAAGCATGCCAAATTCCACTTTCATTTTTGTAGGATGTCCAGTGAACTCCGCGTAGAGAGCTTCTCAACATTGTCGCAAGAAAGCTACTCTGTCCAGGCAGCAGGATATCATGCCTCCACCCAATCCTTTATGATCGCGCGATTCGTAGTACCCCCGGAACCATGCAGTTGAAGTACAAAGGGAAGGAAAACGTCGCAGGAAATCGCTTAGTCGAAGAGACCGAAGCCCATGTCCTCGTCGGACTCCTCCTTCTCTGCAGTAGGGGTTAGCGTGTGTGACAAGCCGCGAGGGGCCTCTAAAAATTAAGACGTACCCTCCTCCTTGGGAGCCTCCTCGGCAGCAGCCTCGGTGGCACCACCGGCAGCAGCGCCGCCGGCAGCGGGGGCAGCAGCGCCGCCGCCGGAGCCGACGTTGGAAAGAAGATCCTTGACGTCCTTGCCCTCAAGAGCCTGTTCCACAGGTCAGTCAAGCTTATTCGCGTTGCCGTCTACTCGATTCGTGGTTCATCGTTCGTCGTGTCGTACCTTGGCGAAGAGGGAGGTCCAGATGGGCTCGACGTCGTCGACCTTAGCGGCCTTGATCAAGGTCTGGAGCTTGTCGGCCTATTGAAACCATCGTCATTAGCACTCATTGATATCGTCTATCTCGCAGGGTTTTGGAATTTTCGCGGCGGGGTCTGGTGTTCGGGGAATACGACGCACAGTGATCTCAACGCCATCATCGGCGAGGATGAGAGCGGCGTAGGAAGAGGCGAGCTCGGCGGTCGACATTTTGGCGGTTGGGGGTGTTGCGACTGTGGATTGGTCTTCGCGGATGCAGAAAGTGGTTGTCGAGTGTGCAAGCGATATGGTATCGTACAGGTCGCCTCGGCGGAGCGATTCAAAATTTGGCAGGGCTTGAAGACCTAATCTTGTCCGCGCTTTTTCGGTAGTTTCGGCTAAAGTCTGGCTCCGGGGTTCGCTCGGCGAAGCGAATTTGATTGGACAAAAGCGCGAGCCAATTAAAGAGCAGATCGACGGCCTGGGCAGGCGTGCCCCGCTGAGGCCGGTGTCACTTGGGTCTTGACCCCACCTTGATGCCTCGATTTGACTTTCCCGCAGTGAGCCCGTGTCCCCCACCTCTATCACAAGCGTTGACGTGCTTCTATTGGGTTTCGGGCTTTATGGGCAAACGTGTGACGAACATCTTTCGCACTCTCTAGCACTTACATGCCACTGTCGACGGATGCTACGGGAATTGGCTCTTTGTCACCAGAATCTTGCCACTACAACTTCCACAACCTCCCGTCTTACAACACAACCACCACTGCCTGACGATTGGTAATTTCGGCACTCGGACTTTAGGTGCTTCTCTCTGTCAATCCCATTGTCAAGCCCCGCTACGGTGCTCCTTCCTTGAACGACGAGTCACTTACAAGGATACCAACATTCAGTTTGTGAGGTGCATGCCTTGGCCGTCCATGATCGCGAACAGCCGGTCTTCTGCCCTATTCCAGCTTGACAATCCTCCCAGCAACCAGCGTCCGTCCTAGATTACGTCACTTCAAGATGGACACCCCTACCTGCCCTCCCCCGCAGGACGCGCGCGAAAAGGACATCCTCGACAAGCTCGTTTCGATCCGCGACCGCCTGCAGCTGCTCAAGCAAGACCGAACTACCTACATCCGCAGCCAAGATGTGATTCCGCTCTACGACGAGACCATCGAGCAGGTGCGCCAGCTCAACGAGTTCCGGTCGACTGATCGAAGGGAGGAGAACAGAGGTAATGCGCTACCCACGGCGACTGTGCGGGGTCAACCGCTAACTCGCGCCACAGTGGACAGAGTCCTCGAGAGCTGCTTTCAGCTGCTGTCGCTTTTCTTCATGACGATCGGTCGCAACAACGAGGCTCCCGCCGCATACGCCCTGACGTCGACTGTCAGGAGACTGCTTGACCATCTTACCGAGGTCGACCTCTTCTCGTCCAAGGATTTGGAGAGCATTTCGCACACGGTCAAGAAGCTGGCGCACAATGTCAAGGCTACCGAGACCGATTACTCGCCGTACATCATTACACTTCTGTCTAACAGACTGGAGCGCTGCGAGAAGTCATTGGCGCACCTTCGGAAGCGATTGGATCGATTCGAGGACCCTCTGCCGACAACTTACGAGAAGCTCATCTCCATCCTCAGATCAATGTCTCTGGCCAACACCAGGACAAAGGTATGCCACAGGGCTAGCGATATGTGCATATGGAGCTAACGCACACTCTAGTTTTCTGCATCAGAAGTTCAGAAGCTCCAGGCTCAGCTGCGCGAACTCGACGAGGAGCGGAAAGACGGCAAGTTCGTCAATGATGATGGCACGGTACCTGCCGGAAGTGACGAGGTTTCAGCACTCCTAGACAAGTGCCTGAAGTGGTCCGAGATTGTGCTCGAGAGAAAAGGCGTGATTCCGGAGCCTTTCAAGGGGACTTACGACACGCTCGTTCATATCAGGAACCAGCTGGAGAAGCTCTCCATCACTCAGGCCTGGTCCCTTCGTGAGGCGGACCTGTACGATTTTCAGCGACAGCTGGACAAAATCGATGAGAGCAGAGTTGACGGCAACTGGTTCGATGACGAGGCTAAGCCCGCGGAGCTGTACATCCAGCGTGTAAGTGCACCCCCGGCTGGGCAAAATTGACGCTGACTGGTTCGGCAGACCCTGCTGTACCTGATCCGTCGAAGCTACGCCTATATCTACTCCCTGATGATCTCCTCGGAACCGGTGTCCGAGGCTTTGCTGCCGATCTACAACCAGCTGCAGACACTCAAGAGATGCCTGATTGAGGTCAAGAATAGCGGAGGTGTCCAGTCTGTCAGGGAGCTATATCCATACAGCATGAAGGTATTTCACTAGTGCTTACCGCGCCAGGCATCTGCTAATATGCTTTAGCTACATTCCATCGATAACATGCGACAAGACGGCAAGTTCATGATCAACGACGACATCCCGGAGGGCCAAGGCAGCGTCAGCGAGCTTCTCGCCGAGTGCTTTGATCTCAACTACGAGCTTAGAGTTGCGGCCGAAGAGCAGGCCGAGGCTTAAGGGCATGCATAGTGAAGTGTGTTTAGGCGTACAGGACAAAGCGATTGTATCATTGGTTTCGGCCTTGTGCCCCTTGCTGGCCACGGTGGACCGTCAGGAATCAGGATGACAGCCCACGGTAATGGGAGAGATAAACGGGGCGAGGCAATCTCGAGTGTATTCGGTTATGAACCAATGACGGGCTTCCGAAGGCTCTGACGCTACGATCAAGTCTATGCAAGGTTCGGATGGCAGATTGGAGGTGACTGTGCGGTGCATTCGGGTCAACGCTTGGCCTCTGCTGCCATTCAGTAGAACGTGTCTTCCGAAATCGGACAATAGGTCGGTGTCTGACATCTATCCCATTTACTGTGCAAGAGTCCTAAAAGATCAGGCGGAGACCACAGAGTCGGACCGCTGTTGCGGCTCTCAGAAATGGAGCGGACAGGCTTAGTCTACACCCCTGTCTCAACCACAGTGGTGGGTTTCGCGATTTCTGCAAAACTTCCGACCCGAGGGCGATGACGCAAAACTCTATGAAGGCATCGGCACCATCGTCGTCTAGAAGCGCGACGGCAAACAGCGCTTGAAATTCCGATCAGACCTGACCAGACCTTCCGGCGCTCTCCTCTCTGTGCCCCGTGTGTGATGGCTCTTACCTCGGCGACTGCGCCAAAGTCAATCGGTCACCAGGACAGGAATGAGGCTATGAGCAAGCAATGGAGCTTCAGACAAACCCCTGTTCCCCGGTGCTCCCTCGGCCCAGAAGCATGGGCGTCCGGCGGGGCCACGGCCCTTTTTGATGTTAGCATACTACGGTAGAGGATCCGTACCAGTACTTGTACTCGTACTCTGTACTCCGTATCCGTACGTCCAGCACCGTAGTGGAGGTGCAGGATAACGGTAAGTCACGGCGGGTCCCAAGTCTGGCTACAGTCGGCTGTTCGCGCTTCACGTCCTTCGCGCTCCCGTACGGATACTCAACCCGACAAAAGGGCGTTGATGGGGAACTCTGGTGGGCTGGCGCGGGCGAGTTGCGGCGCGCCGGTCATCGGACCAGCCGAAAGCCTGTCCTTGTGACGTCCCCAACGCTCCACGTAGTCGATCCACGTCAGGCCAGGCAATACCATACACAGTGGTGAATGAGCAGAGCTTGGCCCTGCGGCGGCGGCGGGCGTGCGGGCGGGCTTACACAGCTCCGAGGAGCGACTCCATTCCATCCATCCGGTGATAATCAATTCGTATAATCACTCATTCAGATTACGAAATTGGAGAGAGTAGATGGAGGAGTGCTGGTAATTTAAAAGCTCTATCTGCGCTTAGTTTTTCCCCTTACATCCCATCATCCAAAGACCTACAATTTTAATCCAATTGCGAGACATTACCATACCTCCGTATCCATACACCACATTCATCCCAGATATAAATACACCTTGATCCAAACCCGCCAACGTCGGTCTGAGCAATTCATCGGAGAAGCACATACAGGGGCAATCTTCCACATTCAATGACGGTCAAGCCTACCATGTCCGCAGAAGAAGAGCCCTCCGCGCACAAGCGCACCGCCTCCTCCACCTCGGCGCTCCCCTCTCCTCCCCCAGCCAAGCGCACGCCCAACAACCTCCCGCCCAACCGCCGCACCTTTCCGCACGCCGCGGCGCTCGTCTTTTACCGCGACGGCGAGGACAGCACGTCTTCGACGTCGGTTCTCGGCGTCTACGCCGACCTCGCAGACGCAAACGACAAGGTCAGGGAGCTGGCCGAGGAGCAGGGCTCGCCGCTCGAGGCGAGCAGAAACGACCTCGAGCCCGCACGGTGGAGTGCCCCCGACGGCGCGGCGTGCTGGGTCGAGGTGCACGTCGTGACGCCGAAGAAGATTGTCAAGCGCGAGGTTTCGCCAAAGGAGGAGCCTGTGAAGAAGCTGTACGATTCTGAAGAGGGCGAGGACCCGGATGTGGAGGAGGAGGAGGGTGGGCACTACGACTGAGAGCTGGATGATTGGCGTTTACTGGGTGCTTTGTGTTTGGAATTGGCGCATGAGAGCTCTTGACTGGGTCGAGTTCAACGACGGGTTTACGAGCGGGTTTGGGTCAGCGAATGGGCTTAGGACGGCCTGGAAGCTGGAAGCTGGAAAGAAGCGGGCGTAGTCGCCAAGGATGATCAACATCCTGCCTTGTGTACTTTGATTCTGATGACATTTGTAGACGCGGATGATCCCTCTATTCTATCCGTGTAGGTATCTAAAAATCTCCAGTCTAAGAAATCTTGCTCCACATATAACCCGGCACTGTTCATTTACGTATCCTCTCACGTACACTTTTTTGGACAAAGAATTGAGTCGAGGCGTATGTTTACAATTTGGCCTTAGGCTGCTCTTGCAGCAGCATCTTCTCGGCGACGATGCGGCGCTGGATCTTGCCAGTGGCCGTCTTGGGCATCGTCTCGGTGAAGTAAATCTACAGATACGTAAGCGATTTCAGACCTGAGTGCGGGCGTGAATGACTACTGACCTTTTTGGGGACCTTGAACTTGGCCAGCTTCTCGGCAACCCAGCCCCTGAGCTCGTCCTGCCTGAGCTGCTGGCCGTGCTTGAGCACGATGGCGACGGCGATCTCCTGGCCGTACATCTCGTCAGGGATGGCGAAGCTGACTGCCTCGGAGACGGCGGGGTGGCGTGTGAGAACGTTGTCGAGCTCGATGGGGCTGATCTTCTCGCCACCTTTGTTGATGAGCTCCTTGATGCGGCCGGTGATAATGATGTAGCCATCCTCGTCCTTTTTTCCCTGGTCGCCGGTGCGGAAGAAGCCGCCCTTGGTAAAGGAAGAGGCGTTGGCGCTGGGGTTGTTTAGGTAGCCCTTGGTCACGTTCTCGCCCTTGATGCAGATCTCGCCTTCCTGGCCTTGAGCCAGCTCGTCGCCGTTGTCGTCGAGAATGCGGACCTCGACGCCCTGACCGATGCCGACGGTGCCGGGCTTGCGCTCAGCGGGAGGCAGAGGGTTGGATGTCATTTGGTGGGCGGCCTCGGTCATGGCGTATGCCTCCAAGACGGGGGCCTTATAGGTGTCCTCGAGCTGATGGAAGACGGTGGGCGATAGCGGGGAAGAGCAAGAACGGATGAAGCGGATAGGAGGAAGGGGGTTGGGCGTCGGGTTCTTGAGGAGGATCTGATGGATGGTGGGTACGGCGGTGTACCAGTTGGCCTTGTGGGCGATGAAGTCTTGCCAGAATTCGGTGGCAGAGAACTTGGTCGGGACAACCATGGAGCCGCCGCAAGCCAAGGGGGCCAGCAGACCGCAAAGGAGACCGTGGACGTGGAAAAGGGGCATGACGAGCATGGTACGGTCCTTGTTTGTGAGTTGGTAGGTGTTTTGGATGTTCTCTGTTTGGAGTCAGCTGGGTTCCGAGAGAGCTCAGGAATTATTAGCTCACTCATCGTTCTTGTCAGGTTGCGGTGTGTGAGAGGAACCTGCCACTTGTAAGTAAGAGACCCTCAGCCATGGTTGTGCAGTCTGACTTACAACTTTGGGCCTGGAAGTGGTTCCGCTCGTGTGAAGGACGAGAGCAACGTCGTCGGCATCAGCCTTCAGGACCTGCTCAGGTCCTTTGCCCTCGAGCTGACCGAGCTCCTTGACATCCAACGCGACTTCCTTCTTTGCGGCATCCCAATACGTCTCAGCAACGGCAGCGTTGAACTTCTGGGCAGCCTTGACGGCGGGGGCGCCAGCGGCATATGCGCCCTTGGGAACGAGTACGATGGCAGACTTGACGTCGTCGATGTAGAACTCAAACTCATCCTGCTTGTACGCCGGGTTCAAGGGAGCGGCGATGCCGCGCTGCCACGAGGCAGCAAGGAAGGAAACAATGAACTCATATGAGTTGACAGTAGCGATGGAGACGGGGGAGCCTCGGGTGATGCCGATAGCAGCAAGCTTGCCCTGAAAGTTCGCGGTTTCCCTCACGAGGTCGCCATAGGTGACGTTAAGAGCACCGGACTTGGAGGGCACAATGACAGCTGTAGAATTGGCCGGGCCGTTGATAGCGGTCTGCAAAGTCGCAGCCATTTTGTTTGCGCTTCTATTCAAAATTGTCTGTCGTTATTGGAGAACAGGTTGTGATGAGATTGATAGACGTGCAACAACGGCAGCTTGGGTTGCAACCACCAGTGAAGCGAAGTTCGGCCCAGGTTCGGAAATGCTATTAGATGAACGAGTCTATAATTGACTGCAGAGACGGTAATCAGGTGGGATTGCGTGCGTTAACCTCCACAAAGGATCTGATAGGACGTTCCGTTCAACGGTGGCAGGGTCGATAAAGAGCCGGTAAAATTACAGGGAGGCGTTTGAGGTAATCCAAGCTGGTCTGATGGAAGAATAGGTAGCCAGGCTTGCCAGGGAAGACTGACTAGGACGATGATGTGCTCGGAGCCAGAGCCCACGACCAGTATCCAGTTTGGGACAAGCCGGATGTCCCCGGTTCCAGTTTTCCGTGATTGTCCACCGAAGACCTGCCTCCAAAGACGAGGATTCCCACTCGCCCAGGAGCCCCGAGGAAATGCGCTTGCGCGGCAACACTGGGCGCTGTGCCGTGAAGCGTAGTGAGTGGGTTCCGGTGCAAGGCGCTGAAGCTGGACCTAGCCAGCTCCAACAGTTTCACAGGTATCAGGTAGGTACCGGCCCAAGGCAAGATACAGGCAGGCAGGCATTGGCACTGGGGTGCAGGCCAGAGCTATCGGCAAAGGTGGGTCGGACCATCTTTCCAACTTCAACTTCGCGTTGCGAGCCAGGCTGAGAGTATCTAGCACACATTTTGCGACGTTTCTGTTCCTGGCCGATAACCCGCTTCTGCAGCTACAGAACACCTACAAGCGGCTCAGATAGCTCTTGGAGCAGAATTCTGAGCTATTCGATACTGTCTCACGGTCAACGCTCACGCGCAATGGCAGCGCCACCCCCTCCACCTCCTCCTGCTAGAGGCGGGCTGTCACTCTACGCGAACCTCCTCGACCCCAGTGCCGACTCCTCTGCCACGATATCGAGTGCGCCGGTCAGGTACAATCAAGATGGCGCAGGAGGAGAAGCTACAGGCGACGCAGCCTCCAAGAAGCTCATAGATCCATGTATTTATATATCTCGCTATTACGCCTTCTCAGCTAGTCCGCTTACTCTTGTCCAGCTCTTCGCTTTCAACCAATTCGCAGACCGCAGGTGAAGTCAGCTAAGCCCGCGAAGCCGACCTTTCCCAAGGCAATTCCCTCAACGGCGTCGGCGAACACATCCTCATCAACACCTTCCGTCGCGCCTCCGCAACCCCCACCCCCGAAAACGACTCTGGCAGACTGGACCGCTACAGAAGAGGACGAATGGCGCTACGGAACGGGAGATCGCTACCAACAGCGTGGCGGCCGGCGGAAGAAAAAGAAGAAGGGCAACGACCAGCCTGTCGAGACGAACTGGGACGACCTGTACGACCCTTCCAAGCCCACAAACGTTGAGGAGTACCTACGCAGCGACGAGCGCATTCGAGAGATTCAGGACTGGAAGAGACTGCTCTATCGCCACCAACGTCGCAAGAGCTCGAGCGCCGACAGCGAGGAAGAAACTGAGCGGAGGCCCGCAATGAGTAAGCCACGCCCCCAGTACAATGTCCAGAACCTCAAACTTATACGATATCCAGACCAATTTGCCCCTCCTCCAGAATTCGCCGCCGTCCCTCCTCCACCGACTTCACCACCGCGCCAACCAGCAGCACCTCCACCGGACGATGCATCAGGCGACGACGCTTACGCCCGCCGCCTCGCACTCTCCTCCGTCCCACCACCACCCCCGGACCCCCCTCAAGACGCAGCAACGATATCCCGCGCACCAGTCCGCTACACACCCGCCGCAACCACCAACACCACAACCGACGATAGAAATTCAGCATCCCCACCGCCAATTGTTGGCCTAGGTTCTACAGATGATGCAGAATCAACACCGCGCACAAACCGCCCAGGGCAGGCAGGCTTCGCACAGCGGCTTATGAGCAAGTACGGCTGGACAAAGGGCTCCGGTCTCGGCGCTGACGAGTCCGGCATCGTAAACCCCTTGCAAGTCAAGGTCGAGAAGCGTAAGAAGAAATCCGACGCCGAGGGCGGCGGCTGGGCCGACCCCGCGAACCGCGCCACCATCCTTGGTGGCCGCCGTAAGGACGAAGGCTCCGGGAACAAGTTTGGCGGACCCATGAGCGAGGTCATTGTGCTGCAGGGCATGCTCGACAATATGGCGGATCTGCAGGGCGAGATCACCAATGGCCTCGGTCAGGAAATTGGCGAGGAGTGCGGCGAGAAGGTGAGAGCCCCCCCTCCTCTGTCAGCTACAGGTTATCGGAACATTAACTTTTAATGCATCTAGTACGGCCGAGTCGAGCGGCTGTATATCGACATCGAGAACCGCCAAGTTTTCATTCGGTTCACGGACCAAGTGTCCGCCTTGCGGGTAAGTTACTTTGCCTATCTGTATGACAACCCTGACTGACGTAAGTACCATCAAGGCCGTCAACGAACTCGATGGTCGCGTCTTCAACGGCAACGTTGTGGTTCCCAAATTTTATGACACGGAAAAGTTTGAGCGGGGCATCTACAAATAATTCCATTGTGTCGCTGCAGCTGCTCATACCAACCATCTGCCAATGCATGCTTGGGTTCGAAAGTAAAGTGTACACAACTTGTGATGTTGACAAGAATGACGGTGGCAACGAAAGCAACAAGTTACCAGGGCGACAGGACAAACACACATCTGGTGTTCCTATGACCCTCCGAGTAATGACATCACCGCAAAGGGGCCGGTCAAGTTCAAATGGAAGATGAAGATGTACACATCATGGAATCCTCAATACACACTACAACCCTCTATCCTCGTTGCCTAAGCCTCCGTGCTGCATCAATCTCAAGCCTCCGTCCACCACACATCTAACATTTCCACCAATCCGCACCCGGTTGCGAGCGCCCAAGCTTTCGGCATGCCACCCGGACAACTTGTGATATCCCCAAAATTGTCCGGGCGGGATGAAGTGCGCGACTTGGTCGAGCCGAGCGGGTATGCGAACAGGAAACGGCGCGATGCCCTGTATGCTTTTGGTTTGTCGCGCAATGGGTAGTGAAAGTCGACGAGGGTATAATCCATCCCAACCCATCGTCCAGTATTAAGTCTAAGGGGTTTCCTGTACGCACGAGCTTCCCAGTCTAGGGAACGCGTGGAGGGTGTTGGTGTTGCAAGCTGTTGACACAGAATTGCAGTAAAGAAAGCGCAAACATTGAAAGATGTATGGAGAACGCCAACATTATCCGAGCTCATATGCCAGCGTCAGTCCTTTACAACATGAGCTGAGCCAGACCGCCTAGGAGAGCAACCGACAGAACGGCGGCGTTGACAGAAACGATGCCAGCAGCACCCTCGCTGTTGCCGCTGTTGCCAGTACCGCCGGCGCTGCCACCGCTGCTGGAGCCGTCCTCGTTGGCACGGGTGTTGTTGCTGCGGCAGGTGTACTCGCCCTGGATCTGCTTGCCCTCCATCTTGTTGAAGGCATCGCAAGAAGTGTCAATGTTGCCAGTGGACTGGGTGTCGAAGGCACCCTTAACGTCGTCGAGAGCGGGCAGAGAAACCCTGGTCAAGTTAGTGATCTGGTGAGTAGTACGGACATTGGGACGAGACTTACTCAGAAAAGTTACCACGGAGGAGAACGGCACCACCAATCTGCTCGAGCTTGGGGAGACCGTCAATCTTCTGGAGCAAGGTGTTGTTCTGGATGGTAAGACCGCCACCAGTCTTCTCGAGGAGGGGCAAGGACAGGTTGGCAAGCTCGACGTTGTTGATAAAGGAAACGTCGCCGTCAGTTGTCTTGGTCAGGTTGGGAGCGATGAACTCGGTGAAGGAGTTCTTGTCGAACTTGATTGAGCCGTTGACGACCTCGAGGGAGGGGAGCTCAACCTTGGCAGCATCGGCAATGATGATCTCGTTGGCCCAAATAAGGTTAGGGAGAGTAATGCCCAGGTCAGGGCCGTTGGAGTTGATCTCGATGGTCTTGGTAGCGTTAGCCAGCTGGTTGCTGTAGGAGACGAGCTGCTTGTTGTTGTTGATGTGGAGCTCGTCAACAGAGGCAACGTTAAGACCGTCCAAGCTCTTGAGGAAGGTGTCGCTAATGAGGATGTTGTTAACCTTCGTCACACCGGCGGTACCGAAGACGAGGGAGCCGAGAGCCGGGAGAGTGACCCAGTTGATGGAGCCAACAGTGGTGAGCTGGGTGAAGCGCAGGTCGGAAAGGAGAGTCAGACCCTGCATCTTGAAGGTGCCCTCAATGGAAGCGAGCGAGGACGAGGTAAGTCCGACCAGGTTCGTAGCGTTCGTAACGATCAGATCACCCTTGATGGTACGGGGACCGTTGATATCGATGTTGCCGCTGATGTCCTCGGCGATCTTGACGGATCCCTGGATGGTACCGCAAGGAATATCAGTAGCCATAGCGGCACTGGTGATGGTGACGGTGGCGGAGGAGCAGATATTGCTGCTCTGGGCTACGAGGGAGCATCGTTAGTCGGGATGAGTGTAGTGGTCAGGTGGGATTCAAGACTTACCGGACACGAGGCCAGCGCCCAGGGCCGCAACGGCTGTGATGAGCTTGGATTGCATTGTAATTGATTCGAGTGCTATCGGGTCGAGGTCAGCGTTGCCGTAAAAAAGAAGATGCTCGATCGTTGGTCGAGTGAAATGATAATGAAAGCGTTGATTTGATGTCTCGGGGCAGTGGTGGTAGTCGACGCGAGCTACTCCAGGTTGATAACTCTGAAGCGTTGGCGGTCCAAAAATCGCGTGAGGATGGGTGTGAAGTGAGGTCGAGAGAAGGGAAGAGAGAAACAAGTCGACAGCTGGGGAATAAGGGGCTTTGAGTGTTTCTCTTGTGTTTCTGAGGCAAGTGCCACTGCCTCGTTGTTTGGGGTAGTGTCGACGATGGAGAGATATGGCGGCGCTT
Organism: Colletotrichum spinosum; assembly: GCA_004366825.1. Classification (NCBI taxonomy): domain Eukaryota; kingdom Fungi; phylum Ascomycota; class Sordariomycetes; order Glomerellales; family Glomerellaceae; genus Colletotrichum; species Colletotrichum spinosum. The sequence continues at coordinate 61,377 of QAPG01000064.1, read as the reverse complement.
GGGGGTGGCGGTAGGTGTTGGGGGCAAGAAGTGTGTATAGGGCGAAGGGAGAGGCGAGGAGGTCGAGGTCGAGGATGTAGGCGTCGTTGAATTCCAAGCAATGGATGGATATTTCACGCCGAGCATTGGCAACAATGATTTCCACTGTCCCTTCCTGCATCGGTTTCCTCTCCCTCCCTCCTGCCCTGATTGTTTCTTCGTCGTTCCACAGGGTCACGTCGGCATCCTATTTTTCATTCGCGCGGCTACGTACCTTTTATCCACGTGTGTTTGTTCTTCGTCTTCTCGGATGTAAGAAAAAGGAAGCTTTGGAAGGCAAGGAAACGAGAGCCTTTTTGGGAGGTATTCGAGGTGAACGAGAGACTGGAATCGAAAGGTCAAAACGAACAGAATGAGGCTGTCGCGGAAATGGAGGAGGAAAATAAGATCTGGGGAGGGAAGGGATAGAAGTTGTCTTTGTGTGGACGCGAAGCAGAGGCAGAGGCAGCAAGTAGGAAGACCGACGGGCTGGACACTGGGAGGGCGTGGCTTGAAGGGGAAACACTCCAAAGTGAAGTGGATTGGACTTGCAAAGAGAGAGACAGGGGAGGCCCAGAAAGGAGGGGGGTCTGGGCAATTATCACGCTGCTATTCGTGGTGCACACTGCGGGTACGAAGTAACCATGACAGGGGCCGGGACTAGGAAGACGCCAGGAGAGCCCAGTCCAGTCCAGTCCAGCAGAAGACCGGCGTGAGAGATGGTCAAGACTTTGAGGACTTGGCCCCAAGAGCCAAGCCTCAGTCAAGTCAGGTCGAATGGGGATGAAGATGAGTGAAAGTCAGCACGGATGATAGTGATGATGTGCAAGCTGTGCTGGCAGAGCTAACGGAAGTGTTAGCTGGTTGTGCCACGGATGCGGTACGGCACATCCTTCGTATTGCATGCGAGTTGTGCGTGTACACTAATTACATGGACGAAACTACTCACTGCGGACCTGTGTAGGAAGATTTCGTAGCTACCTAGCTTATTAGTATTGCAGTTCATATGGTTCTTACAATTCGACGAAACGCATCCTCCCCCGATTGAAAGGATGTTTGATGTACTCGACACTCATTTCCCATCTACGACAGACACAGACGCTGCGCTAATCAATGCTGCCACAAGCCGTGGAGAGCATCGCAAATCGTTCAGGAACTGACAGGCTTTGGCAGAGAAGGACAAAAAGCCTGCCCATGTTGACAGTGACAGGCCTGAAGTCAGTGGGCTGAATTGACTTTGATCACGCTTGAGTTGCAGCCAGTCCCGATTACGTAAAATGTCTTGACCTGCGTCGACTCTTGTCACCCCTTTCTTTTCATCGGTGCTACCGTCTTTTTAGTGTACTCTGCATGTCTGCCGACTCTGGACGTGAACACGGGGGAGCAAGGTCTCGAGCCCTGCACGCAGACATTCTCTGCCAGAGTCGAGTGATGATGGAATTGCGATGGCTCACAGCGCGGTATTGGCCACAGTCGGCACCAGGACCCATTCAATCATGCGCAAATGCTGCTGCTTCCAAACCACCGTTCGAGCGAGATTTGGACCTCTTGATTGTTGGTGTACGTAGTTGTACGTAGTATGTACACGTGTAGCTCTGCCCAGCGGAAGCCACCTTGGTGCATCCACCGGCTGCTCCGCACTGGCGCTGCCACTAGTACTAGCACAGGGGCAAGGGTTGAGATGAAGAGTGGACGGTTTGAGGGTGTGGACGATGGAAAGGTGGTGTGGTCATCTCATGTTGGAGAGACGCACACACAGATACACAGCCACGCATGAGTGACATGTCCGTACTGTGTACTCACAGTAGTTGGCCAGCACAAACTGTTCGTGTCGCTGAGCTGGGCAAATCCCATAAGCCCAAGAAAAGTCTATCTCGTGTCAGTGAGAGGGCGACAGAGGGCGACATCAGTCATGCCAAACTTTCCCCCCATATGCTGACTTGACATTTACGATGCGCTTTACATAAGATGAACATGTGGTTCAGCAAGTTGGCAAAAGTACCGTTACTGAACCCCAGATGAGCTTTGTCGAATTATGTGCAATACGTGCTTGTCAGTCATATTTCTTGCATGCCATCCTAAAAAGAAGCTCGCCGGTCAATGCGCTCGCCACACTGACCAACGAGGACTGGACAAAACCTTCCGCTGATTTCTGCTGTGTTGAGCAATCACGCAGGTCAGGTTTTACGTTCCTGCTGTTAGGTTCTGGCACTCTGTCATGTACGCTGTTGGGTGGACTCGGCATCCGTACCACACCGATGGCATAAGGTATCAAAACAAATAACAATACGGGGTCAATACGCACCCGTCGCCTCCACCGATCGCTGTCCGTACCTTACATAAGTTGCGACGCTGATCCCCTGTTCCAGTATCCGTCAGGCCAGGCGTCATTGTAGTGTCGTATGGCAATGGGGATGGGCGCGGCACTGAATTTTGATTGACTTGCCTGGGGCTGGGCAAGGATGGAAATGGCCGATGGACTCTCCCACCTTCCAGTAATCCGCCCTGAGTGTCCATTCAGCAGGTGCGTCACGACACTACTTGCCACTGTGAATAATGAACCTTGCCAAGATCACACAAGACAATCCCACATAAGTGCCCACCATCGACGAAGCCGACCAGTCTTCGCATCGAACAACGCCTGCAGTGGCTTGTCGGACCTCCTCTCCAGCATCAAAAGTGTCACAGCTCAAGGACCCCAAACCCACTCGTCTTCCTATTCCAGCACCAATCATGGCCGAGCCTTCCGAGCCAGGCCCCTTCTGGCAATCAATCTGCGATTCGAACTTTTCCTTGACTTGGCATCCCTGCGTGTCAGTGTCCGTGATACCGTCCGTACACAGTACGGACGGAGTACTGAATGGCAACACAACAAGGCATTGGCAGACTTGAGCAGCCACCCAGCAACACCACATCCAGAACCTGCTGGTTAAATCGCCAAACAGCCACATCGGCCGCGGTCTTCATCCCAGGAAAACAACGGCAAATTAGGTGTCTTGCTGCACCAAGTACATTGCGCCAACCACACAATTGTCGCTATTGCTTCGCAGGTAGTTCAACTTGGCCATCCACAAGATGTTTCATCTTTGTCTTCTTAGGCTCTTCGGTTTGATTGTTCCATCGAGTGAGGGACAGGAGCCACCGCACGAGTGGTCCGACAGCATTTGGTGACGCAGTTGCTCGGCCATCCGTAAACCGAGGGTAAGGGAAGAAGCAAGGTTTTCGCCAGCCAAATATCGGCTCAATTTACACTGCGGCTGGGGACAGCCCTCTCCCTGATACTATCAACTCATGGAGATTATCCGTACAGAGGCCCGGCCCAGTAAGACCAAGGAAGCACGCGAGCCCTGAGAAATAGCGCGACGCGTCCGCCATCTGTCGTACACTCGGACGTCGCTTTACTGCAGCTTGCGATTCGTCAACCGCTATCACTGATGTGAGGCTAATGTGGGCATAGGGCCGTCCGGTGCCATTCTGCAGTCCTCCTGTCATCCATCTGCATTCTGTCAGTCTATCCCACCTTGCAGTAGCAGTGCGTGCGTCCATGGAAGAGACGGAGCATCGAGCCAGCACCAATCACAGACAGCCAGACCGAAGTCAACACCACCACTACGGTCCATCATCACCGTTCTGCGGCTCCTTTTCCCGACGGATGCTGGCGCTCTCGCACCTAAGGCGTTGTTCCCCTTCTCCCCCCGACGCTAAACCGTCACTAAGACGCTGCCAGCATGTACCAGCGAACCGATTCGCGAGTGGCGGCTGAGTGCTGACGACTCTTGGCCTCCTATCCATCCTTCCATGTCTAGTTGATGGAGGTTTTAGCAGCTCGCGATATTTTTCCTGACTCTAAATAGGTTGGTTGTGATGGACGGCTCCCTCTTAAGTGTGGTCATCCATGATGTCGTGCCGAGACCATGTTTGAGAGCTGCAGCGGCTTAGAAAGTTGATGGCATTCTGCCTTTGCTTTTACCATGCTAGCCACAACCGTCAATCCAGTCCTGTCCTGCTTACCAGAATTTCTTTAGTTGGTTTTCATGGGCAAATGGATGCGAGCGACTGTTCGACATTACGATTGCCAGAAAGAGGAGCTCGGCAGCGAAGATGCGTACAAATCGAGCAGGAGACTACACGTGTATCCGTCCGTATTGGTCTGCTAATAATAATTACAATCCATACTATACACCACATGCCAGTTTTCCTTTTCGATAACTCACCTTCTTTTCGAAGATTGCCCGTCGGCCGCAATAACTCTAGTGCCACACCCATCACTTCCCCTCACCCTCCCCCGGCTTATCCGCGCTCATCCCAGTTCCGCAATCTCGCAAGCCTGCAGGGGTGGACGGGGGTTCTTCCAGAGCTTCCAGGCTTTTTGAATGGCTCTGCAGTGGCTGCCCACCTGCCGTTCCTCGCAACCGTCAACGGCACGAACGGCTCTGGCCACACAGAGGCTCCCGAGACGCCATGCCTGATTCGTTGATCACCCGGCCGCGCCTGACCCAACCCACAACTGGCTATGTCATCGTCAAAACCTGGTTCAGCGTCTCAGTCTCAGACGACGGTGCGGCAGATCGCCGGAGAACCTCGCTACAAGTATAGCCTTGATCTTGCCGATAGTCCGGCAAAATAGCGAAGAACCAACAGGCTGTGCCCCAAATCCCGTGACGCAATCGTCAGACCTCATTCTACAGCATTCGAGCCCAGGTGCTCACGACGGCGAAGGACGAGATCTATCCTGCGACAAGACTTCAAACATCGGGGCCCCCTCGGCTGACACCATCTTTTAGCTGATCGCTGGCCATGTTTCCCACGGCTTGCCCGCGTGGAGAAAGCTTCCAGAGGATGCCGCCACCCGTTATTCCAGGTGCCGTTTGTCGGATTGCGGCAGCGATGGGCTGTCGTCTCCCGTCTGTGTCCCCATTTGTCTGCGGCACTCGTGTTGTGTGTCGTTAAATCCACAACGCCTGTTATGCCGCTTCTGCTGAGGCTGAAACCGTCTGCTGACTCGGGCTAGACCTTGAAAGCAAACGTGTGGCTGGAACCATCGCACGAGGATTTAGGGATCGGTGGACGATAAGTGTCTCTTAAAAACATCTCGTCAAGTTGAGTTCATCAAAGTGAAGTCCATGAGGTCTAGACCATGCTTGGGCTGAACGGCCGCCGCAGTCTGCGTTATTCAGTTGAAGAACAAGATGACTCGCTTTTGATGAGGTATTCGCTTGACATGAGAAAACCCACAGTCGACGAGGCAGTAAAGATTGCTCGTGTTTACCAGCCTCGTATTAAAGGGAACTCCACCCGTCAAATTATAACATCCGCAATAACGCGGCATTCAAGATGAATTCGCGAGAATATCCCGAACGTGGGGTCGACGATGATGGGGAAAGGGGGGACAGAGGAAAGCTTGGCCGCCGACTTTGCTTTCTTACTCTAGCGTGCTTATATCGGTCTCCTCCACCCGCCACATGTACCACATGAAGACGCTCCTGTACGGCGCGAACGGCCTTGCCATCTCCTCCATATCCTTCTCGGACATGTACTTCCACTTGCCGCCCTTGGATTTAAGCTTGGCCACGTCGCGTCCGATAAAGGCCGCCATGCCCCTCTGAATGCCGAGGTCGCCCAGCGAAAAGACGTCCATCCGCTTGAGGCCAAAGCACGCAAACATTTCGACGGACCAAAGACCCAGGCCGCGGACGGCGATAAGTTTCTCGCGGACCTGCTCGTAGGGCGCGTCGGCGAGCATCTGGGCACTGAGCTCGCCGCTGGCGAACTTCTCCGCGAGGCCTTTGACGTACTCTGCCTTGCGCTGGGAGAGGCCGGCTGTGCGTAGGTGCTCTATGGGGGCGGCGGCGACCTGGGCTGGTTTGGGAAACTTCTTGTCGGTTTCTTCCTCGGCGTGAAAGAGGCTGACGAATTTGTTCTTGATGGACTTTGCGGCGGCGCCGGAAACTTGCTGGGAGATGATGCCGCTGCAGAGGCTTTCGAATGGGTCGATTTTCTCGGCCAGGCCCTCTGGCGAGAAGATGCGACAGAAATTCTTTTCGATGAGGGGTTTCATCCGCGGGTCGACGGCGACGAGATGGCGGCATGCTTTGTCGAGGATGTTTTCCGTTGTCGTGCGTCTTGATTCAGAGGAGGACGAGGAGGCAGCGGCGGTGGTGTTTGGGGCTTTTGTTGGTGATGGAATCTCAACCGGATCAGAGGCAAGAACTCGTGATGATTCTGGCGAGATGATGGGGGCGTTTGTAGCTTCTGGGTCCGCGAGCCGGTTGACTGCTCTTGACTTTGGTTTCACGGTGCCGTTGACCCGCTCGGCGATGATGCCCACGGCACTGGGGGTAGGCGTCATGGGCGGTGGCACCCCCGGTGTAGTGACGGCGGGTTTGGACGCCCGTTTCCTCGGAGGCGTGACGGGTCCCGGCGTCGGAACGTCTGTCAGCTCCGTGTGGGGTTTCCTTTTGCGGCTCTGTTTGGGCGCAGCTGTGACGGGCGGCGACGGAATCTTGTTGTCCGGCTGAGCGCTAATTCGCGCTGAACGCCGGGTCGCCATGATGGATTCCTCTTGGCGTGATGCTGGCGACTTGGAAGATGGCGTGGATCTTGGAACGTTTGATGATTTGACCGCGAATGACCTTGCTGAAATTGCTTCAAACAGCGGGCGACGGCAACGCGATAAAGAAACTATAAAAGGTTGCCTGCAACGGTCGATGAGGCAGCTGTCTATATCTGCCGGACGTACCAAGCTGTCTGCCTGGTATGCAAGTAATCGTGTGGATCGGAAGGAGCGCGCTGTAAGAAGTTGCCAAAGAGTACGCATCCGGTGGCCGTTGACTTCAGAGCAGCTTTCTAACAGCTTGATTGAAGATCCTGCGTCGCGAAATGTATGTAGCTTGGATGTGTGAGGCTTGAGAGCTAAAGCCGAGACTGAAGGTTCGAGCTCCATTGACGTCGTCAATCACGCTGACCGGCGGTGGCGGCTACTGGATTGAGCCGCTACTTGGACATCACACAACGCCCTGCGGCTTCACAAGCATGCTTTGTATTCTCTACTCCAAGCGAGAATGGCATTCATCTGACCATCCTCGATAGTCTAGTGGTGAGGATATCGGCTTGTCACGCCGGAGACCGGGGTTCAATTCCCCGTTGAGGAGAGCTTTTGACGTCCTGCACAGGGAGCCGTTATTTTTCTTCTCGTAGCAGCTCATGCACTCTGTCCCTACTCGCACAGGATGGTGATGGACGGTCTTTGGGTTTCATGCGTTCTCCTTGGGTTTGATGTGACTACTTTTGTGTGGGACAGTTTCTGGAACGAAGTAGGCTCACTTGACAGCGAAGATAACTCTGCTTCCTGCTGAATTGGCCGGTAAAGACTGTAAATTGTTGGAGTATACAGGAATGGGTGTGTTTCCACCTTCCAAGTGCAGGTACCTATTGTTAATCTGCATCGCCGCCCACAGATGTACTATGCAAGAACCTGTAACCAAGGGAAATGCTTCAGTGGCTAACTGTCCTGACTACGCTGCCAGCAGCACAGCACGAGAGCACTTTCACAGTCGAGGACAGAAGACACGCCGTTGGACGTTATCGTCTCCTGCCCGGCTACTGCAACACGGGGCGATTTGGCAGACGAGTAGCGGAAATGTGGGGAGGTCTTCCCTGTGATGATGACGGATGACGACGACTGTTTGGACTTTGCTCCATCGTCCAAGGCCTGGAAGACTGGGGACAGAGGGTAACAGAGGCCCGGGAACGAGTCCGCCGGTAGAGCATTGTGCCTCTCTGGGAGGGCGAGACAGCTCCCTTTCTTTTACCCAATGGGTGGCAATTGCCTGGGCGTGCGCGCGAGTGCGATGCTGACAGGCAGAGGTTGTTAGACTTGGAAGTTGGAGATTCTACTGGTACAGCCCCTTGAAGCCCCCTCTTGTTGAAGTTAAGCGACTTGTCATTGGGACTCTACCCAGAAATTGACCCGGGCTCTCATTTCTGTTAGGTAATAATAACATGTCCGTCGAAGATTTCTGGGCGCAGCATGTCTCGACCTCCCTTATACCGCATCGTTTGCACGGTAATCCAGCCGCACGAAAGGCTTGAACAGGAGCACCGTTGCGCATGCGAGAGCACTCTGCAAGTGCTACACCTGGCCAGCTGGCCAATTAGTATCGGGGCATCGCTTCCTCGATGGTATGCGATGCCGTAACATCGGATATTAGGACAAGCAAGAGTGGAGACGATGCGCGCCTGTTATACGTAGGTAGGCATGCCAAAGCCATTGAGCGAGGGCGATATTAGAAGTCGAGAGCGATTGAAGAAGAGAACTGTAATAGGCGTGTTGTTAACTGGTGCTCTTTACAGTCGTAAGACTGTGGCTTCGATCATCTTCTGGCGCGATACCACTACAACTGCGCTTTAGCCTCTGGGACTACGTAGTAGTACGCGGTGCTAGGGGTCGATTTGGCTGGCCCTCTGGTTCTCCTCACCCCCCCTGATGAACGCTGGGGTAGGCCTGCCGTGTTAATGCCTTCCGTGAGATAACGATGACTTGGCGGGCGTTTGTGTCATTAGCTGGTTTCCATTCGATATCGAGCTCGCTTCTAGACCTCGCGTCGGGGGCAGTTGGTGATCCTCTGCTGTTGATAACTTTCCTGGCCCAGGGAACTGTCGCTCTGCCAGCCTCCGACCCTCACTTGTACCCTAAATCAAAAGTGACTGCTGCCACCGACTCAAAATGGGGTTGGGAGGATCATCGGGGACAGCAGGTCACGTTGTCAACGTCGGTCATCCTAGTCTCCGGTGTTGGTGCAACGCAGATTTTGAGGGGAGAAATAATTACTCCATACGCGTGCCCCATTTCTACCTACCTCACCTACCTACCTACTTCCTTCACCTACCTATGTAGGTACAATCTCGCGTGCTTAGAGGATTCGATACACGACGATACTTTGTAGCCACGAATAAACTTTTTACGGCCATGCTATTGGTCGCACCTTCCTATTTTCACACGTTCGAACCGCGGGCTGCAGCTCCTGAGCATCTGCCCAGAGGTCACTGAGGGTTCCGTGATCTTCGCTGCTAGCAGGCCACTCCCTCCGGTTTATACTGACCTACAGCTTACAATTTCGCGCCTTCTGGAGCTGCGACACCTGTAATAACACCCTGGGCCTGTCTGTCCAGCTCCGTACTCGCATGTACCTCGACCTCACAGAAGAGCACCTTGCCCCGAATCCCACCTCACACTCGTCCTTCCTGCTTCCGTTACCTGAGCCTAACTAATCCCATCCCATCCAAGCCTCCTGCCTGCAACAGTGCTTTGCTCCCGGTCGACCCTTTTTTTTTCTCGGGGCCTTTGGCGTGGCTACTTTCCCAATTCCTTCCCCTTCCTGCTAGGCTTACCCGAACGTCCCACGTTCTTGACCTCGACAAATTCTGTGGCCGACATCATCGCGTTGTCACAGACCAACGAAGAGAAGCTTCCGATAGAGCGTTCTTCCAATTTGCTTCCCAGCCTGTGCGACGCCGCCTAGTCTGCACTATCGCGGTGATATCGACATTCCGCCGCCTCACCTTATCAATCCCTATCGAGGGTTGCCTCTCACCAGCCTTGGCCCACCCCCTTCCACCCTGAGCCTCAGTGCTACGACGGCCATCAATCATCCCATCGGACGACACGAAATCGCCCAATCATCCACCTCCTTTTCCCACCCTGAAGCAATCGAATCGGTTTCTTTCTTGAACGTGTTTGCGTCAACTATTTATCCGCGCAACTGCATCACACCGAAGCTCCGTTACTGTCAGTGCCATTCGCGGTTACGTTTCGCGACTCCGACAACAGAGACGACTATCAGGGCGCCGCGAAGTTTGTCACCAAGTGATTTGGGATATCTACTGTGCCCAGATCTAAATTACTCTTTTTCTTTGCGCGGAAAGCTTGCGGGGTGGTATTCCAGCACCACCCTCCCACAACACAGGAGCCATGCTTCTTCCGAAAGGCGGCATCAATTGGAAGTCGGCCCAGGCCAGGCTTCCTCCTACGAGAGCAGTATGGGCCATCGTGACGAAAACGCGCTTTCTTCTTCTTCTCGCCCTCACAGGTCTTGCCCTACTCCTATGGCGCGGCATTCGCTCGTCAGCTTCTGAAATGCAGAGGTATGTTGTCCACCGTCACTATCGCCCTGACAGTGGTCGCAAATTGCCGCGCGACGCGGTGTTTTGTACGAGAAAATAGATTCCTTGGCTGACAAGTGGCAATGTGCAGCTTCTACTGTTGGGGCCCCGCGAAGCCCCCCATGGAGATGTCGCTGAACGAGCAAGCTTCCTGGGCCGGCCACCTCCAGACCCCCGTCATCTTCAACCACCACGAGCCTCTCGAGGTTAACCACACCTCCATCATCCACGTCGACCTCAACCCCATCAAGTCGACGCGCAAGGCGGTCACTAATGAGGAGCGTGTCTTGATTCTGACTCCCCTGAAGGATGCTGCTCCGTACCTGTCCAAGTACTTTGAGCTCATTGCTGAACTGACCTATCCCCACCACCTGATCGATCTTGCATTCCTTGTTGGCGACTCCAAGGATGATACTCTTGCTGTCCTCGCCTCGGAGCTTGAGCGTATTCAGCGCCGCCCTGATAAGATCCCCTTCAACAGTGCTATGGTTGTTGAGAAGGACTTTGGCTTTGAGCTTAGCCAGAGTGTCGAGGAGCGTCACTCCTTCAAGGCACAGGGGCCTCGCCGGAAGGCTATGGGCCGTGCCCGTAACTACCTTCTCTCTGCAGCAATGAAGCCTGAGCACTCTTGGATCTACTGGCGTGATGTTGACATCGTCGACAGCCCCAAGAAGATCATTGAGGACTTCGTTGCCCATGACACCGACATCCTTGTGCCAAGTAAGTAATTTGAAAGCTGTGATGTTTATAGTATTAACATGTGTTTCAGACATTTGGTTCCATCGCTACCGTGACAACAAAGATATCGAAGGACGTTTTGACTACAACTCTTGGGTTGAGTCTGACAAGGGCCGCAGACTACAAGCCTCCCTGGACAAAGACATTGTGCTTGCTGAAGGTATGGTCCCTTCTTCTGGTACCACATTGGGTAGTAACTGATGATTCTACAGGCTACAAGGAGTATGACACTGGCCGCAGGTACATGGCTAGGGAGGGTGACTGGCGCAACAATAAGGATGAGGAGCTTGAACTCGACGGCATTGGTGGTGTCAACATCCTCGTCAAGGGCGATGTCCACAGATCAGGTTTGTTGTCCCAGGCAGTCTCCAAGTCACCACCACTAACCAATTCTAGGCATCAACTTTCCCTGCTACGCCTTTGAGAACCAGGCCGAGACGGAAGGCTTCGCCAAGATGGCCAAGCGTGCTGGTTACAAGGTGGTTGGTCTGCCAAATTATGTTGTGTGGCATATCGACACTGAGGAGAAGCCTGGAAACGCATGATTCTTCTGAACCATGTGTCAGCTACACCTTTCTCTTCGTTTGTACGACATTTTTCTCCAATTTGGTCCGCAGAAATGCGGATGATGGAACACGGCACTGTATGACCACGTAACGATACACACACACCTTGCCCTTGAGCGTTCCACGGAAAGACTTTTTTTCGAACAGGCCTAGAAGCTTGTTGAGGCTTTGGACGGCTAGTGGAGGGTCTCGGTTGGGTTAGATGCTGGGTGCTTTACTTCTTCACTTGGTCGACTTTCCGGTCCCATCTATTCAACCCACACATCAACCCTCTCTCTCTATCTCCTTTGCTCTCTTTAGCGCAACCTCGATTCCCACTTGGAGTCAGAGACCAAAATTCCAACGATGCCGACATAGCATGATGCTTTCGGTACCGCAACAGGCGAACCATATCGCAACGAATGGATATTTCGCTGTAATAGTAGACTCGGTTATACCACCTACCAGCGTAGGGTGGGAGCGGAGAAGGGTATTTCCTATTGTGGGAAAGGACGGCCCCGGGCAATGGACTGGTGATGATAGCAGCATTGCAACTTCAGGAGGCGTGATGGCGAAGATGCCTCGACGGCTGGGTTTTCTAAGATTTGAGGAAACCTTAGGAGTTCAGAGAGGCGTAATCTATACACTTGACTTGTCTCGCTCGTACATTTGTCGTCATCAGTCGTATTAATGGCTGATATGGCCGTAGTGATGCGCTTAGATGAAGCGAGATGCGCGATTTCTTGTACAATTCAAGATACGTGGATGGTCCTAAGTAAATGTTTCCGGTTCCCCGACTCTTGGCGGTCTTGCCGGGTCCCAAAGATCCACGTCCTGCTGATGGCGGAGTATAGACAACCTCGAATCCTTCGTTTCTGTATGGTATTCAGCGGACAGAAGTCGGACACATTACCAAGAGGATATTGAAGTAGTTAATGGAGAAGTAGGCCAGCTTCTCGGGTTTACTCGGTGCCTTCCCCGAACATTGCAGTACTAAACTTGAAGGGCCTGGTATTATAATGCGTTAGCGGCGCCTCACTTAATTCTCCATGTCTGTTCCTACTTTCTTGGCAATTATGCGAGGCTGATTTCCACCAGTAATCCTTGCAGTGCCGTTGACACAGATTGAATATCTGTACTGTATGGCACGTCTTCCGATTAAGGAGCAGTAGGAAGAGTGACTGGCGGGCCTTACTCTCCGAACTTTAGGCCCAAGATACTGCCAGGTGGCCGTGTGATAATTAGGGAACAGGCCTTGGATTGAAGATTATTCCAGTCGCCTTCTCGAGTCGTAGCTGCGAAGCATTCGAGACAGTCGTCGTCTGGTCTCAAGCTGGCCCAATTCCATGTTTCCTTTGGGCATGTGTTACCGTTTGCAACGTTAAGAAGAACGAATGAAGCTTGAAGCGCAGGTGGTCGTGACGAACTGTCTCTTTCCGCCATCTGTCGTGATAAACCCACCCGGACAACCATTGGACCACCGACATCTTAGTCCGCTAATTTTATACCTCATATACATCACGGTGGGCAACCATAAACAAGGTTAGAAGCTGTAGGGGCCTCGATGCCACTGGGTCTTGCTGGCTACCCCCCGTAATTCGTTTTGAAATGCAAACATAGTATTCTTTAGGCTCGAGAAACTTCTTTGCATTCGGTCATTTGATTTTGCGAAAGATTGAATCGTGTTTCCTCTGAGAGTAGACGATGTTTACTCCATCCATCTGACATGTACTGACACTTACTCACATTTCGTTATTGGCTTGGCGGTAGGAATACTCTACCAGTCACTCATGGCTCTCTTCTAGATGGAGAGATAGCCGAGAATATGGTATGTGTTCTGGACCTCCAAAGAGCCCAACCTTTGACATTGAACTGTAAGATCATCTACATGGATGGCTTCAGTCATTTCTTGTCACGATCGTACCTCAGCACCTGATTATGGGACAAAATAAACCTCCTTTACTCGGCGGTGAGCTACATATCTAGCACCAGGACTACTTACGTTACAATCGGCAATGTGACTACTTCAACATCTAATCGATGGGAATGAGCGGATTCTAACTAGGATCATCAGTTCTTTTATTTTAAACATTGTTTTGAAGGCGTAGCCACGCTAAGTTAGTAAATTCTATTGAGCAATGAACTACAAACTGAAAAACTGATTGCGAAGACAAGTCCATATACTCTGGGAAATTTGTCTGCCCTATCAATTAAGATGATTTGCTTTTTCATGTTCAAGGACCGGTTGATGTTGTTCCTGATGTTGTCAGTGACGGGATGTGGTCAGAAGAGTGGGCCCGAGAACTCTACCAATCATATGGCGCATTTTGTCAGCTAGGTCCATATTCTCGGCCCGGGGTATGATGGTCATCAACATTTCCAAACGCAAAAAAGGTCATCAATTGGTACTGTCGGTCGCAGTGGAACCTGTAACTGTAGCAGGGTGTTCCGATTGAAAGACAACAATTAAACCCTCCGAGGTCTATGCATAAGGTACACGAACCGCCCGGCGTGTCTTTTATGTCCTCCACGGGTCTCAAACGGCAGAGTCCGTATGATTCTGTGCCGGTCGCGCGCGCCCGGCCGGGCGGTTCTCCCCCACCCCCCTAAAACTACACATTTCAGGCGTGCGCGCTCCTCTAACATTTCATATCGTCGCTCCGCAGCCGATAAAACGGCTTAGTGGTGGGCCTTCTTCTTGACCTCCATAGTTTCAAAGGCCAGCTTCTCGGCCTCCTCGGCCTGGATCGCCTGGATGATGGGGCTGAGGTAAGGGACGTCCTATAAGTCGACATGTGTTAGTCCTCCTTGATTCTCTCGTCAGGCCGGGGCCGGACTCGGATGTGTTTTACCTCCTCGGGCTTGGTCCACTCCGACTTGGGGAGGAGCTTGTGCTGGTAGGAAAGCTGTACGGCGCGGCGGATGCGGAAGACGCGGTCGTAGGACTCCTTAGGGGAGAGGCGCTTGAGGGCCTTTTGGACGATGTCGGTCTCCTCCTCAACGAGGTCGTCGAATCTGCGTTGGGGAAAAGAAGGGAGATTAGCCGTCGGGGTTCGTCGGGGCGTGGTTGGCATGGCATTGCAGGGCCAATTGGATCGCGGGCGACTATGCGCTTACCTCAAGCCGAGCTTGCGGTGGCCGGCGGCGTTGGCGTACCAGTTGGCGAAGGGGACGGCGATGCTTTTGAGGAAAGGGCGGGCGAGAATGCCTTCGGCCAGCTGCTTGGAAATGAGCGAGGTCATTATGGCGGGCTGCTGGGGGTGCGGAGAGGAGACGGGTGGTGTTCGATGTCGAATTGCCTCGCAGAGCGGTTTTGCGGATCGCATCAGGTTCGTACACTGCCTGGGAAAATCGTGGAGCTTCCCGGAGAGGCAAAGATTCGGGATGGCAGGTCATGTGATCATCCTGAGGATTCCGACCCGCCACGTCCGAGAGCAGCCACATCCAGCCCCTGATGGTGTGGCGGTGCCAGAGCTTTGGTGGCTGCACGGGCCACGCGAAGAACGGCCCGGAGCGTGTGAGCGAACATGGTGATTGGCCCCAGACCGGCGATGAGGTAATTGCGGCTTCCAACGAGATCCCGTCCGTACTGCATACAAGCAACCGCGAACCCTGTTCATCTCTGCTACATACATAGTAATGGATTTTAAAGGAAGACAATAATGGATATTAAAGAAAGACTTTTGTGGTACTGCCTACGCCGTGAAGGACCGGCGGAGGTGGAGCTCATTCCGAGGACTGGAAGCTTGCAACTTTTCTCCCTCGTCGTAATTGAGAGGAGACGCGACTGCACTATGTTCTCGCGATTCAGTGGGCTGACGACCCCCCCAGTAATTACTGACTCTTGTCAACGATAACTTCCACCGACTTGGTAGTAACGGCTTGTTCCTTGTCTTGGGTCTTTCTGCACAGCAGCATTCACAAGTAAATATCACAGACTAAGCGCACGTGTCACGCTTGATGGCAACATAACCAGCTCTGCGTCATATCAAGTGTTGATCTCGGACTCAAGCCTATGTACAAACGGTAGCAGTTTGTACAAACAAGAATTGAGCAGTTTCGGCAGCTACCGGGTTCTGAAGCCAACACCCGACTACTATTGGCTTACGCTGTCTCCTTCAGTCATGAGGTGCCGGGCCAGAAGATGCCGGGAATAAACCTGAAAGCCTTCTGCCACCCCACAGCGTCATCGCACAGGACCCTTCGGCGGCCACAGTGGTTCGGTATCGTAGTGCCAGTGCTTACCATCCCTGAAGCCCGCCCTGGGGGCACCTTCCTGAACACAGAACACCGGTGGCAGCTCGCATCATTTTGCTCTCGTGCTCCGTGTCGCTCCACCTCGGCGCTTTTTCGCAATATCCCAATCTCCAGTCCTCCCGACCACACGCTCTGCTGCGTACACTACGTGCTAATTACCACGCTACCGCTCTTCGTCAACTTCTCCTCTCCTCCTCCACTCCGCTCTCACCCCTCACTTCCCAATCCCCCGTGTAATCGGGAGCGCTCGCCCTACCGAACCCGTTTTCGACCTTACGCGCTAGATCTCCTGTTCCCCCGCAAGGCCAATGGGCTGCGATAACCGCTAGTCGCTCAGTGTCACGGCGGCGTGGGAGCGTTCCCCGCATACCGGGACACTTGGGAAGGTCCAGCAACTACGCACACCTCTTCAATAGGTACACGATAAACGATCTACGACCTGTACGCGCTCAGAGCGAGACAAGACTTCAATCCAAAACGACCTCCGACGAAGCTCCACTGCGTACAACCACACCCGGGCCTGTACCAAATCAAGCTGACCGACACTCCAACACACGAGTGCTGCTTTGTACTCAGCTTCTTCAGCAGCAAAGAAAGTCCAGGTCACTGCGGCGCACTTTTTTGCACTCACATAAGCAGAAATCCTAGTACCAGTTGACTGCCAACGGAGCTCAACAGTTAGAGGGTATGTCTCACGACAGACATCACGACCCTCAACGAGGCGCATCACACTCTACACCTGAAGAATAT
The DNA here is from genome assembly GCA_004366825.1 of Colletotrichum spinosum. NCBI lineage: Eukaryota > Fungi > Ascomycota > Sordariomycetes > Glomerellales > Glomerellaceae > Colletotrichum > Colletotrichum spinosum. The sequence goes on along the minus strand of QAPG01000064.1, from coordinate 44,908 downwards.
GGGCCCTACCCAACTTCAACCTATCCCAACTACAGCAGCTCGAGAGCCTACCCAGCTGCGGCTCCAGCTCGAGCTGCAGCTATAGCTACATTGGAAACTGCTGCCGTTGCGATGCCGGCTGAAGATCACATTACCCTCTTTGAAAGATGGGCTGCTGGCGCCTCCGACTCTCAATTCAATGCCCTTGCTGGCGCCGTGGGAGGCTTCACCTCGGGTGTGGTGACCTGCCCGCTCGATGTGATCAAGACCAAGCTGCAGGCCCAGGGCGGCTTCAACCCCATTGCCAAGGGCAGGCATGTCGGGCACCCGAAGCTGTACAACGGCCTGCTTGGCACTGCTGGTGTGATATGGAAGGAAGAGGGCATCCGCGGCATGTACAGAGGTCTTGGCCCCATAGTGCTGGGCTACCTACCCACGTGGGCCGTCTGGTTTACAGTCTACAACAAGAGCAAAGACTGGATGAAGCAGCGTCATGGTAAGCTAATAATATGCAGCAGTCCCTGAGAAGCAAGGAGCACTACTAACAGCAGTCAGACAACGCTGTGTTCATCAACTTTTGGTCCTCTATTGTGGCTGGTGCAAGCAGCACTATTGTTACCAACCCTATCTGGGTTATCAAGACACGACTGATGTCGCAAAGCAATGCCCACGACCCAGGAAAGCACTACTCGCAATTCCCAAAGTCGTCCAACACACCAACCTCGAGGCCGACCCTGCATAGCCACTGGCACTACCGATCGACCGTTGACGCGGCGCGCAAGATGTACACCTCCGAGGGTGTTTTGTCGTTCTATTCCGGTCTGACGCCAGCCTTGCTGGGCCTCACACACGTGGCGGTTCAATTTCCCGCATACGAGTATTTGAAGACCAAGTTTACCGGTCAGGGTATGGGGGAGCCCTCACATGGAGACGAGCAAGAGTCGCAATGGATGGGGGTTCTGGGCGCTTCGATCTTGTCCAAGATCATGGCCAGTAGCGCAACCTACCCGCACGAGGTCATCAGAACAAGACTGCAGACGCAGAGGAGGCCGGTAGCAGGCATTGAATACCTCGAAGGACTGGGTATCAAGGTCCCACCTTCGATGTTGGGAGACGAGGCCAAGAAGCAGCAGACAATATCGCCCAAGTATCGCGGTGTGCTCAGTACTTTCAAGACGATCCTGCGCGAGGAAGGATGGAGGGCTTTTTACGCCGGCATGGGCACCAACATGATGCGAGCGGTACCGGCCGCGACGGTGACGATGTTGACATACGAGTTTGTCATGAAGCATCTGAATCACGCCAGGCTGGAGGGCAAGCGAAAGTTGGAGAGAGACAGCAAGCTTGCTGAGCCATGAATCTGTCGTCTGAGGATGCGACGGCAATCGTGAACACGGGTGCATGAGGACGAGCGCTGCATAACGGCAATGTGTGAATCTTCTGGTGGCAGACACACAAGACAAGAGCTGTTGAGATTAGGACGGGGATGGGATTTTCCAGATACCCTTAACTTTGGTCGTCAGGTTATAGAGAAACTCGATTCAGGTCGCGAAATAGTAGAATCCGTGGCCTCTCCTGCGGACTTGAAGAGTAGCGACTCCGGCCCCTCCTCTCCAGCTCTCGGTACACGCAGCAGGCACAGCGCAGTCCATCGTTCTAGGAACTCAGCAGCTACACGGGCATACACGGAGGATTCAGCAGGGTATCAACGCGTATGTGTCCGGCATAGCACATCGGGAACAGGCAAGAGTCCGGCGGAATCTTCACAGCTCGGCCATGGTCGGTGAGACAAGGTGGCTAGTGTTGTGCAAACGCAAGCGCAACTGGAACAGCTTGCACGCGAAGGGGTGGTATTTTACATAGGTACTCGAGAATAGGACAAACACAACCAGACGAGTTTGCATAATTTCAGCCCGACTGTTCTGCTGTAGTGAACGGGGTTTTCTCTTGCTGAAGTGTCGAACTCTTGGACGATACGTTCATACTCTGCCCGTGAATGAGATAGCAGTGCCCGCGTTTAGGAGGAAGAAGAGTCTGGCGGGCTAGGTCTGCTGTTGATGTGGCCCTGACTATGACCATGGCCTCCGTATTTCTTTTTTACCACGAGGTTGCGGTTAGCTTCATGTTGCACGCAACCGTCGAGGACGGCGGACGATAAGGACAGAGAAAGGGGGGTTCGGGGGAAAGTCTTACAGCTTGGTCTCGTGCCGAGCGGATGGACGAGCGGGTGTAGCTATCCCCTCACGAATCAGCTTTCCCCAGTCTCCCAGGGTAACAAACAGCCGCATCACGACAGAAGAGGGGCTTAATAAATTGCTCACGCGAAGAGGATGCAAGCCATGGTGAACGCCGCCAAGGGGGCGGTTACGGTCTGAATCACGAATTAGCATTTTCATCTGGACTATGGAAATGCTGTGAATTTGCGCGGATTCTTTCTTGTACCTTGGGCGTCAGGTTTCCTTTCCGCATCTTTGATTTTTCCTTCAATTCATGCCTTCTGGTGTTTCCCGGCGTATGAGGGAAGTTTGTAAGTGATGGGACGTTGAATGGGCTGATTGATGGGGGTTGGAACAGAGGTCGATTGCAGGGGGGGTGAAGGATAATTCGCTTAGAGGGGATGATGCGCTATATGCATATCAGCACGAGAGCGCCTGTTTCTCAAAGAAGGAGCCAACGATGCTCGGTTACTTGGATTCTGTCACTTTGACTTGGTATTCCATTTGATCTTCAGTTGTTTCCACTATTTCAGCTGCTCCTAGTCTTGCCGACTGAGGCCTTCGGGTACTTCCCCTCGAGACCTTCCTTTCCAATGTTCTGTCTAGCAGCCGTGCTGGGCGAGTACTTGCACGAGCACCATTGTAGTAATCCACTACGGCATGGAATGAGCTGCTCGCAACTCATGGATTCATGGTCATTTGCGGCAGTAGCAGTCTTTCGAATCCCGGCAGTCAAAGATTATCAGGGAACATAGACGCGTTCGAGGTCGAACAAGAAGGCAATTTGTCCATTTGCCAAAACAATGACCAAATTTTGTCGCGTAGACATCATACATCACCCCCACAATTACACTTCCAGTCCACGACTTGACAAAAGCTATTGTTCGGCACCCAAACGAGGAGATTGACAGGTTTACCACAGGATGCCAGAAACGTATAGAAGATTGGGCCTCCAAGGCGCCAAAAATGATGACAAGAGTGGGATTCGAACCCACGCCAATTACTTGACTAGCACCTGAAGCTAGCGCCTTAGACCGCTCGGCCATCTTGCCTTATATTGGTAATGAACAACCACGCGAATAGGTTCAAAATGAAGAGATGGGAAGACCGACAGCGTCACCGCAAATATCACAACCTTCACTTCTCATTGCTCCCCTTTCCTGTCTTTTCTGCAGCTTGGTCCGATGTCGTAGAGACCACTGGCTTAATGCTCTCAAGAGCGACGACAATGTCCGATGCTGCCTCCCACTTGTCGGAAGGGAGGATGCTTACAGTCGCCTTCACCGTCATGCCATCAGACGTCTGAAGCATGCGACATGCCGGTCTGTTGGGGGTAGCCACGTCGTCGCAAGGGGTGAAGAAGATCGATGATTCTTCGGCGGTAGGATATGTTGGCGAGTGCCTTGCCTTGGACATGGCGTAGTGAATCTCGCTGAGTATTGCAGACGCATCCGACTTGTCGATGTGCCTGAATACCCATTTCCCGAATGAGTCCTGGTGGTTGCCAAGAATTATAACCCATCTTTCGGGGTCCCAACCGTCCCGTTTGTGTATCTCGATGGATACTAGCAATAGTTCGGTATCTTCCAGTGACAAATCATAAGGTATTAGCGAGAAGCGGAGAATGCGAGGAGAAAATTGTGACATTTCGCAAAGAAATGCTTGGTTCGATCCGTCCCATATGGCGTCAGGAAAAGCCGTGAAGGTACCGCCCAAGTGCCACGTGTGATTCTTCTCTACATTGAAACGGACAAAATCTGCGCGGTAGAACCTGGCGTCCTGGAAGTCCATGGAGTCTTTGAGAGAAATATGCCGCCTCAATTTCAATCGCCCTGCCTGGCCGACCGACAGCCGGGTGCGGGCGACTTCTTCAACGTTGACGGGAAAGATTCGTTCTCTGGTTCCGTAATGAAGGCTCCACGGTTTTAGGCGCACGTAACCATAAGGGGTTTTCACCACTGAAATGCTCACTGTGCCACTAACTGGAGGCCCGACAGAGCATCGCAGTGGAAGACGAAGTTCCTTCCGATCCAGTCCAGATTCGCCATCAGCCTGAGCGTCTGTAGACTGAAGGACAGCCATTGTGAACAAGACGGTCCTCGTGGCAGTGATGTCGTTCTCGTAGAAGCTTGCATCGCCAGACAGCGCCAGAGTTGCAAAGACTGCAAAGTCGGCAGGTGAAACTGCTAGTACACCACTGTATAACTGTCGTCGCTCCGGGTCCCTGGCTTCGGACGTCCAGGCGAGCAGCGACAAATCATTGGTCTCTTGTATGATTTCCGTCTGCAGTCGAGCAAAGGCCTTCTCGCCCTCCCCATAGAGTAGTGGCATGTTGATGTCGAATATGCCCAGTAGACAGTAGGCCATGTCTTCGACCCGCGTCGTCTGTCGCTTGCAAGCCCAAGACATGCGCTTCCCAACGGGGTACGCGTTTGGGGGATATTGGCCTGTAAGGATGGGATTGTAGATGCCTGTGATGGATTGCAACTGTTGGACGAGACTGTGCTTGGATCCGATATTCTGCCAGGATGCATTGTAGAAAAAAAGCGCTTTCGGAGCGATCAACTCCTGCAAAGTCCATCCGCGGGTGAACCAACGGCTGCTACTGAAGTTTTCCATAAAGGTGGAATCGGCGGGTGAGTCGTACACGTCGACAAGGTAGGCGAAGCATATTGTTGATAGTTGGTACCATCGAAACATGGAGTTGATGGCTTCGGAGAGCTCTGCACTTGAAGACTTGTCAATGCAGCAGGTATCAACCCAGGCATAGGAAAGGTTATGAAATTTGGCCATCCGGCAAGTCTCTACGATCTTGGAAAAGCCTTCTTTGTAGCTGACAGCATCATCGAGAGCTTTGAATTCCTGAAAGGATACCTCGCCTCTACCCCAAGTATGGGAAAGAATTGCAAACGGAACATCAGGAATGATGTGATACTCGAGTTGGAGGGTATCGACATTGATGAGCCACATGATTGCTGACGACAAAGAAAGCAGCCAGAAGTGTATAAAATCGCGGAGAAGAGAGACGATGGGATCAATCGGTAGAGCGCCAGGTTCTGATACAGATATTGTAAGCGTTTTCATGTGGAATTGACGAACAATGAATACAAGGAAAAGCAAACAGGAGCCAAAGTCCCGTCAGACGAGCGCAGCATTGCCAACAGATTGCAGTGGATCATGGCCGCGGTTACATCAGCGAATGAGGGCTGCGAGAGGTTCATCGTTGGTTGGAGAAGGTGCAGACGTGTCAGCAAGGGCGGCGCTGCAATATTGTAGCACAATGACACAGTACCAACAAAGATAGCCAGGTAGAGGAAGAGGCTTCGATACACCGTGAGAAGCGGATCCCGGCGGTACTGGTGATGTTCTCGAATTTCATTTCAGTGGTGTTTTGGCCGCTGAAGTATTGCTCACGGGCCCCTGGCAGTATGTAAGACAAACATGCAGCAGTCAGCATCTCGATGGTAAATATGCAGGAATGTTTGTCAATGACGGCACGATCGAATCTGGCGTTCCCCCACACAAGGCCGAGGGCGCGAGAACGTGCGTTCCAAGAAGGAAGTCGCGACCGGGGTCAGGAAACGCACGGCCGCTGGTCAAAAGCTTAGGCCGGGGTCTGGGATGAAGGGATGGGCGTGGAAAGGTCAGAAGCAGCAAGCCACCCTAAGTACCGAAGCCAGCCAGTACTCTTGTGGTGCAAATGTTGCAATACGCTACCACAATGCGTCTTTTGATGTCAGGTACCTCTGAGCTGGGGGACTTTTTCACCTCATGATATGTGGTATTTGCGTCGCGCGTAGGGCAAGGTATCTGAACGTACCTTAGGTACCTGTGGGAACTCGACGAGCTCTACCGTTCCTGCACCTTCTGGCAGGAGGAACCTAAAGTGAGGTCTACGAATAAGGTACGGATAGGTAGGGCACTCTGGTGTAACAGTTTTCTGGCTACCTAGGTACCTTAGGTCAGGTACTGTGTAAGGCACCTCAGGTACCTTAGTTCAGGACGGCAGAGTACGGATACTCCGTATGGATGGGAGCTCAGCATTTCGGGTTCCTAGACATCCTGATTCCGGCCAGTCCTTTTTTCTCACCTCTCACACGGCAACCACCACCGTCGACCGCAACGCCTATACCCTACATTACCTATCCTGGTGCTCCGTTCTCTGAGCTGCTGCACGCGGCAACCGACCTCACTGCTGTGAGCTTAATAATGAGGCCGGTCCGAGCTTCGTGTGAGATGCCTGGAGGCGAGAAGTACCTGAACTCGGCGAGTGGTAGAGTGCCGGCACCAGCACCAGCAACGCAACGCAACGCTACGCACCGCACCGCACCGCGCGCACTTCTGCATCGCATCAGCCCCCTGGTCCCGGTTGAAGCTCTGGCCATGACTGCTTATGATTGGTTCATCTGAGGACATCCTATTGAACCTCCTGTTTACCTCTCAACTTCCCTCGACTCCCGTAACCCCCTCTTGTCTGTTGTATTTTCGCCAGCTTTGTCCATCGCGTCCAGGTTGCCTCATCCGCGCAACATCACTCTTCAAGTCGCACACGTTTTGCGACCCCCCTCGTGCTCCAGCATCTCCTTTGGCATATCTGCATCCTCTCGTCAGAGACTCCTATTGTAAAGGCCCAGCCATGCCTGTCGAGCTCCGCAAGCGCAAAGCCCCCGAGCCTGCTCCGGCTCCTGCCCCAAAGAAGGCCTCGTCCAAGGTCGCAAAGGCGGCTGAGAAGGTCAAGGACGCTGCCAAGGGCAAGCCTACGAAGCCCGCCGCCGAGGAGCCCGTCGCAAAGCCCGCTGCTGCCAATGGCTCCGAGAAGAAGGTCAAGGCGATTAAGGGCGAATCCGTTGACCTCGAGGGCTTCGGCGGCGAGATTGAAACCAACGACGGCGAGAAAACGACTCTGAAGCAGCTCGTCGACAAGAGCAAGGCCGGAGTGGTTCTCTTCACCTACCCAAAGGCCTCCACCCCGGGCTGTGAGTACCACCGCGCCGTTCGTTCACCCACGTAATGTGCGCCCCGGTCATGCTAACCCGCTTCGTGATATCCAGGCACTAAGCAAGCATGTCTCTTCCGAGACTCCTACGAGCCGCTGACCAAGACGGGTCTGGACATCTACGGCCTGTCCACGGACTCGCCCAAGGCTAATACCACCTTCAAGACCAAGCAAGAGCTGCCCTACCCATTGCTGTGCGACTCCAAGGCCACCTTGATTGGTGCCATTGGCCTGAAGAAGGCGCCCAAGGGCACCACGCGCGGCGTCTTTGTTATCGACAAGACCGGCAAGGTTCTGGTCGCCGAGCCTGGCAGCCCTGACGGAACCGTCAGCGTCGTGAAGGCCTTGGTCGAAAACTCGGGCGACGGCGAGCCTGCTGCCGAGGCTGCTGCTGCCGCCACCGATGCCAAGGATGAACCTGCCAACGGTGACGCCAAGGCCGACGACAAGAACGAGGAAACCACCAACGACGTCGATGAGAAGGACGAAAAGAAGGATGACTAGGTAGTTGGGTGAAACGCTGCGATGTAAGTATAATCTGTGACAGAACTTTTCTTTCCAGCCACCAAACAGGAGGTGGGCAGGCAGGACATTGGATGCTTTGGTTTCAACCTTTTCGTAGCTGGAAATTGATTTATCGGCGTTGGTTGCGTGTCAATACGACCCCTCCCTGCTTTTCCACGGCTCGTAAATAATCCAACCCGCATCGTCCATCGATCGCCAAGTGCGGCCGCAAGAGGCCGTTATGGATAGAAATTATCACCGTACGATTAGAGAGGTGGTGGATTGGGTACAGAGTACCTGGGGACTGCTAGGCAGAGTTTAGATTCTGCGGTTGCCAATTGGAGCACGGCTATTGCTTCGACCGGTAAAACCCCGGCTAAATGTCCCGGCCAGAAACTGGAGCAGGCTTCAAGCCGGCTCGCTCTCCAACATCAAGCTTGATCATCACCGACCGGGTCGACTATCCATCCTCCTCCCCCCTCAATCCTAAACGTCGCCAAAATGGCCACCAAGGCGGTTGCGCAAGCTGCGGCAGGCGGCCTCGTGGAGCTTTCCAAGGTGAGACTACAACACCACCTGTACCCTCAATTGGTGTCGGCGAAGCAACCCACGACCACGATCACGACCACTTCACAATCGGCTCCCGACGATACACCACCAGACCGGACTCGCTCCGGCCGGCTTAAATGACGAATACTAACGCTCTACTTTTTACTTTTCCAGAAACACACCCTCCAGTCCACCGGCATCTGGGAACGCATCCGCCGCTCCCTCGCCATCGATCCCAACCGATCCTCTGGCGTTCCCTTGAACCCGACCTACCGCACTCCGGCCCCCGGTGCCCAGGACCCCCTCTCCTACGACGACCCCGTCACCATCCCGGCTGGTGACATCGCCGACAACCCGTACTGGAAGCGCGACGCCCGCCGCAACTACCCGGCCCTCAGCGTCGTCAACCAGGCCGACGTCGTTGGTCTGCTGTCCGTCGGGTCCGCCGCGAATCCCAAGGTCGAGCTCATTGGCGAGGTCGGCGCGCAGCAGCTCGTCGCTGTCAAGGAGGAGGCCGCCGCTACGGGTATTGCGCCGTATCTCGAGAAGAACGCCGCCAAGGCCGTCGAGGCGAGCAAGGAGGCCTTCTTCGTCAACGGCTTGCCGCCCACGCCTGCCGGCACTGACCTGTCGACCGGCAAGTGGGATGTGTACAAGTACAAGATTAACAAGGACCAGACTTACGGCGAAAGGTAAGCTTTTTGAATCCCCTTTCGTATTGTTGCTTGACGTCTCTAGTGAATGGTTTTGCTGACGTGCTCTGCTTTTCTAGCTACCCTTGCAGGACGTTCGCTTAGAGAATGCGGTGTGGGGATTTTTCTTGAGCGAGACGGCGGCTGTAAATATGAAGAACTAGATTTCATTCAATTGTGATATTGTTAAGCGTGAAACTGGTGTTCGAAGACTGTTTTGTCCGCTATCTCTCCTTGCGGTTCTGGGTATCAGCTGCCTCCATCCTTAGAATCATCCGAATACTTGGACAGTCAACGCCATCTATGCCAAATCAAGATGCAAACCCCTCAAATCTCCTTCGCCTCCGTCTTGGACCCCTCCGCCGCATCCTTCACACCCGCCCCTTCGCCAGCCATACGCTCAATGATCTTAACCTTTCCCTGCGCCCTCTTGAACCGGTCGTCAAAGTCGTTGACGGCGTCGTCGTTGTTCTCCTTGGATAGCGTATCGGGCTCGACCAGCGCAAAGGCCGCCGTGACATTCTTTTCTAGTCTTGCGTTGGGCGCCAGCGGCGGCAGCGAGCACATCTTGGTGAGCCCCTGCTGCCCCTGCTGGCCTGAAGAAGAAGGGATGGTGGCGGCAGCCGGGAGAGCGCCCGTCTTTTGCGGGAGCGAGAGCCTATTGGCCCAGACGACGGCGCGCCCGTGTACCCTGCCGCTCTCGAGGAACTTTTCGTAGCCTTTTGCGAGGCCGACGGAGCGGCCCTCGATCTTGCCGGCGATGATGCCGTCGGCGGTGCCCTGCCGGTAGCCCTCGGCGAAGAACTCCTCCTCGAGGTTCAGGATGTCGTCGAAGGGGTCTGAGGACATTGTAATGCTTTTATGGTCATATAGTTGTTTTAAAGTTTCTTTTCGCCTTCTCCCTAGTTGTGTTTTGTTGATCTCTTGCTTTGTGAGGCCAAAGTGAAGATGATGGAGGGGTTGATTTGAAATGGTACATGGCGGGGCAAAAACCAAAAGAGTTTGACTCAGCGACTTTGGCCTGTTAGTGAGTTTCCAATTCACCACCGACACTTTTATATATGAACAACAATCATGAGCGTTTGTCAAAGTTACAGCAGACTGCTCCTCACTCGTCCTCAGAGAGAAACCAATGTCAGCTCTCAATAAAATCTATATCAAGTCAAGGTGGATTGGGAATCAATTCTAAGTCTATTTCATAACCGTGCAGGGAAGCCTCATTTCAATCATTCAAACCACCAAAGCTCGCTCACTGCATGCCGAACAACATGCCGCCGTTGGCGCAAACAACCTGACCCGTACACCAGGCAGACTCCTTGGATACGAGCATGCCCACGATGCCAGCAATCTCCTCGACGTAGGCCGGGCGGCCGCCTGCTTCCTCGGCCTCGGCGACGAGCTCGTCCGAGTCGACGCCCTTACGGGCGCGCATCAGCGGCGCGTGCTCGATGAAACCCTTGATGAAGCGCTTGAACTCGGGCGTGTTGCCCGCGTACATTTCGGTCAGAACAGGGCCCGGGTTCACGGCGTTTACGGTTGCGTTCTCGCTGAGCTCGCGGGCCCAGGTGCGCGTCATGGCCTCAAGGGCGGCTTTTGTACCGCCGTAGACGCTCTGCTCGGGGAAGCCGGTGGACGATGAGACGGACGACATGTTTACGATGCGGCCGCTGCGGTCCTTGGGGAGGTAGGGTTGCAGGGCCTGGACGAGGAGGAGAGGGCCGCGGACGTTGACGCGGTAGGAGAGGTCGAACTGGTCGACGGTGATCTCTGGGAGGAGGTTGTTGTGGGCGACGCCTGCGTTGTTGACAAGCACGTCGACTTGGAAGTCGGAACCTGAAGAGGTGAAGGCGGCCTTGGCCTGCTCGACGAGTGAGCGGGGCCCGTCGACGGTGCCCATGTCGGCTTGAATGGGCACGGCGCGGATGTTGTGCTTGGACTGGAGGGTGGCGGCGAGCTCTTCGGCGGATGATTTGGAGGAGGCGGAGGTGTAGCCCAGGACAACGTTGCAGCCCTTGGAGGCAAGGTTCTCGGCGATGGCGACGCCGATGCCTGCGTTGGATTAGAAGTCTGCCAACGACGGAGATGGGCAGGAATGTTCGTACCTCGAGAGGCACCAGTGACGATTCCAAGTTTTCCGTCTAGTGAGCGAGACATTATCTTAGTGTTTTGAGGTTTGAAAGCGATTTGGCGAGGCTTTATTTGGCGAGGCTTTTCACAGATCAGTGTATAACAATTGTCTCAAATAGCAAGAAGTGGTCGCTTTAACGAGACGGTAGGTCACTGGAGGACGAGATGGAAGGACAGGCACGGCACGACAGGCGGGGACCACAGGTAGACTTTATAAAGCAGGGTAGGCTAGGTAGTGACTAGCAAGCTGAGAATTGGAGACACGAGGAAGAAAGGTCCTGCATCGGCAATTCGAGCAGTTCTCGTGACCAGATGGATACTCAGACTTGGGGGTAATGGTAACAAAAAGCGACGATGGTCTGCCAATGGAGCACGTCCTCGTGGCCCTCGAGACGGGCAAACAAACTTGAGCTCTCGGAAGCTACCCCGCCATCCTGATACGTCCTGGCACCCAAAACGTAAGTAAGGGAGGTGCTGGAGCTTGCCCCGCGACAGTGGAACCCTTGCTGCGATGGCGCTGCGATGGGGGACCCCACGTCATTCTCCCGCGCCAATCCTGTGCCTTGGCTCGGTGCGCTCAAGGAATCTTGTGGTCTTCTAAGTAGTATATGTTTTCTACCAGGTTACCTAAGATACCAGAGCATCGTGAAGGTGCGCTGGGTTGTCGGAAGGGCTGCTCGAAGATGATTTTGGGAGACGGAATCCTTGGCCTGGAAGCTAGACTGAGTCCAGATAGAGGATTTGTAGTTCTGGCATCACCAATTCAATCCATGACATTTCATGTTTACAAGCAGTATCTATCAGTAGCACCGGGACCGGTTGGGTATGGGTGGTGAACGCCTTTTGGCTGCATGTCGTTGATGTCAAGATTACTTATATAGACATCTGAGTAAGATATCCTACCTTTACTAATACTTGTAGCTCCCAGTGACTAAGTAGGTAGCGCTCCAAATCAAGGCCACAGCGCTAAGAGTTGCCGGAAGAGTGCATACCGAAATACACCGAAGGCGTTCAGACGACTTGATGCGCGGAACTGCTGAGACAATGCTATCGAAGCCTGCCTGATGTTGTGGCTATCAATAGTGTAGTCTCAATTAGAATGAAGGATAAGGTACCTACCTAACTTCGTAAAGATGAAAAGCAGCTGCCAACTCTGACAGAAAGATAAACTTCAACAATTCCAGCTCTCAAAATACAGTGTACAGAAAGTGTATGGCGGGGCACTCTCAGCGACATTCGGAGCCTCATGCGGCGCTGGGTTGGCGTTGGTGGGGTCTTTCCGCAGCCACCGTTCCGACGACCAGGGTCTCTCTAAAAGTTCACCTCCCCTCCCCTCTCACCACCACCACCGCCAGCCCGCACGCCCACACCTGACCACACCCCTCCCACTTCAGCCTCGCGCCGATAGCTATCTCGAGCTACACCACCAGATTGAGCAACGCCTGAGCTAGTTTTTTCGGCCTCGTTCACGGACCGAACCTGCCGACAGAGAAAAAAAGACTGCCCATCATGGATATCCGCCTCCTGAAGTCTTCCGACCTCCCCCTGATACAACACGCCAACCTCGAGAACTTGCCCGAGAATTACTTCCTCAAGTACTACCTCTACCACGCTCTCTCGTGGCCCCAGCTGAGCTACGTCGCCGTCGACGTCTCCCGCCCCAAGCGCACCCCCTACGACTACCCCAAGATTGTCGGCTATGTTCTCGCCAAGATGGAGGAGGAGCCCGCCGACGGCGTCGCCCACGGTCACATCACCAGTCTCAGTGTCATGCGCACCCATCGCCGTCTTGGTATCGCCGAGAAGCTAATGCGCCAAAGTCGTACGTCTTCCCTGATGTCGTGATACGGCCAACCTTTACCTCACGAACCCAACTCGGATGCTAACCAGCAAACCCCAGAACTCGCAATGGTCGAGACTTTCGGCGCTCAGTATGTCTCCCTCCACGTGCGCGTGTCCAACAACGCCGCCATCCACCTCTACCGCGATACCCTCGGCTTCAAGACGGAAAAGGTTGAGAACAAGTACTACGCCGACGGCGAGGACGCCTACTGCATGAAGCTCGACCTGGGCTACATCCGCGAGCAGATCCAGGATGAGCGCGACCGCGAGGACGAGAAGGAAGACGGCGAGGCTCTCGACGAGGGCGAGGCCGTCGGCGACGTCGGCCGCGACCCCAACGCCGACAAGAAGCGCAAGGTCAAGGTCGGCCGCGGCCTAGGCGTCGGCGAGCTCGTGGAGAAGAACGAGAGCAGCAAGAACTAGGAGTCTGGCGGCTGCGAACACCGCGCCGCGAGGGAATGTTTGGCGGCGGCGAGGAGGGCTGGCTGAGCTGCGCTGTCGCGAGGCGAAGGTGGACATCGCCGTGGATCAGAAGCCGGCCACGTGAGGGGCCACTATCCGTTGGCAGAAGGGGCCAGAATGGCTGGTGAGCTCTGAAGGCAGGACTCACGTCCTTTGGACCAAAACGAAAGAAGGGGATGAGCGATTCCGGATTTGATGCGGGACGATTACGACTGGATATGGCGTACCAGGCATTGCACGGTGACCACCCCAAAAAGTTAGACAAGAAGCACGGTGAATTTACGATTAGGAGCAAAGACTCCTGCCATGTTTGATAAAACTGCCTCGAGGTAGGCGTGAGAGGAGAATCCGACAGAAGCTCGGTCTCGGTGTAGTGTAGGTCGGCCAGCACTGCGTTCATCAATGATGTTAAGGATAGAAGGGTATGGTGCTGTGGTGGTGGTGTATGCTTAAACGTCATCAAACAGAGAGGTTGCGTTTTCCTCTCTTGTGGGAGTAAATTAACCCTGTATGCCCACATGATGGCATCCTACTAGGCACTTTGAATCATCTTGTGAAAAGCTAGCCTACAGCTTCCCAGTCGTTCTACTACTACATGCAATTTTCGACGAGCCATGTTCCCGGCTGCGCAACGGAAGGTAGTTCGTAATCCCCAACGTAGCACTCTACGTGGTTAATCTGTTCACTCAATGCCCTCGCTCACTTATATTTTTTCTTATTGCTAGTTGTTGAACCTGACCATGTCCATGTTTTTCAACACTTCCTTGTGCACGCTGACTACGCTATCAGTTTGCGAATTCCAGCTGCTTGAAATGTAACATTACTTGGCTTAAGAGATGACAAAAAACTGAAATCACCATCAAGGCGTGGGAGCCATCTTCACCACCCAGATCCCCCTTTCCTCTCATCTTCCGCCGCCAACTCCCTCGCGAACTCGGCATCAGCCTCAACTCTGAGCTTGTCCACGTTCTTCGACATCTCATCAATCTCCTCCTCCAACCGCCGCGCAATCTGTTCATCCCCAGAACTCCCACCGCGGCCCCAACCACCGCCCCATCCGCGTCCCCTGCCTCTGCCACACCTGCCCCTCTCCGAAGAGCTCTCCAATTCCCGCTCCCTCTGCTCGTAACGCACTTTATCCAACTCCTCCACCTTTTGCGCCAATTCCCGCTCCATGTCGTCTACTGCTCGAAACAGGGACTGCGACGACGGAGGTGCGGGAGAAGCCGGCGACGCCGAACCGACGCCACCGGGCCAGGCACCTGGAAACCCGCCCGCGAGACCCTCGCTCCCGCTTCGTTCGAAACCGCGTCCCCATCCCCTACCAAAGTTCCCACTCCAGGTCCCGCGGCCGGGAAATGGCTGACGGAACGGATGGGGGTGAACTGGCTGAGGACCGTGCCAAGGGAAAGTATTTGGCGGGAAGTTTGGCCCGGGCGGGGTATGCATTACTTGGGGCGGAGGGACGTTCGGCGGTGCCGGCGGGGCATGCAGCGCCGGAGCGGAAGTAACGTGAGAGTGGACGCCTGGCGGCGGAAACGGAGGCGGGGCTCCCCATATCACCGGCGGCTGGTGGTGGTTGCCTCTTGAATTGTGTCCTCCATGCCAACTTTCTCTCCGCTCTCTCCTGCTCTCCCTCTTTTGTTCCCGCCGCTCCCTCTTCTCCTCGCGCCGTCTTGCTCGTCGTTCTCGTTTTCGCTCTCTGCGCATAGCGCGCTGTTGGCGTTTGAGTTTGCGCCATTCTTGCGTGAGGGCCTTGATTTCCGCCTTGAGCGCCTTCTCGTCGACAGGAAGTTGCGCTGGATCGGCGGCGGAGCCGGATGCTCCGCGGTTTGTTGACGTAAGTGATCGAATTTCGGAGCGAAGTTGTGCCACGTCTGACTTCGTCACCAGCTGTTCTGGGTGTGAGAGCCAAGACGTCACGCGTGACTTATACAAGGGTATTTGGGCTGGGCAGAGCTCGTCGTAGTCAGGCAGGGAGCCGACGGAGGAGGTTGTAGAGGAGGAGGATGTCGAGGAGGCGGAGGAAGTGGATACAGTTGATGAGGAGCGACGACCTGAACAGTGTCGGCTTTGTCCGCGTCCGCGACCTGCTCGAGCTCTGCTTCCGTGGGCGTGTTGAAAGTGAGGATGCTCTGGTGGAGGAGGTCCCGGAGGCGGCGCTGGTTGTACGTGAGGTGCTGAGCCAAAGGGTCCTGGTGGGGGTATGCCTAGGCCGAATCCGGGTCCCGGACCCGGAGGAGCATGCCACGGCGGTCCAGCGTGCTGAGGTGCTGACGGAGGCGTATTGCTACTACCGTCGAACCGGATGCCCCTCTCGTCTGCAATAAGGCTACCCACTCGGATCCCGTTACTGTCCACGACGATGCGGTCACCAACTGAAATGCCGTCCTCGCTCAACCTGATACCCGCAAAATTCCAGCTCCGAGATGCTGGGGACGGCGGTTGAAGTAGCGGTCCGGAGACGCCGGGATGCATGGCAAACGGCATGGGCGATGGACCCCTGGGGCCAGCGGATACCGGACTGTCTACGTTCCTGTCGAATGACTGGTTCCATGCTCCGGGCATCCGCAGCGGTTCGATCTCAAGGTTTAACCTGATCAGCATCCTCCTTGGGCCGAAGAAGCCTTCATTCCACTGCGCAACAACACTCTCTGCTTCCTCCCTCCTCAAGCCTGTGCCAGCAATGGCATCTGCCGCGTCTGGATCCGTCTCTGGATCCGGCCGGATCTGTTCCAGCTGTGCTGATGCGTGACTATGGCTGTTTCTCGTGCCCTGTCCACTGACACTGCCACCACTAGAAGCAGCAGACGCCGCCGCCGCAGCTTCCTCTTCTGCGCGGAGCTTGCGGTTGATAATGTCCTCGTTACGCGTCGCAGCATGGTGTGGGATCAGGACGTTGGTGAAGGTCGCCCAATCCTGCCTCGTGACATCGCGAGCTGCCCAACTAGAACTGTATGGCACATCATCGGGGGTCGAGGTCGCTGCGAGTGCGATGGTATGCACCAGCTGTTCTCGCGGAGAAAGCGCAGGAGGGGGCCTGGAATCGAAATAGGCAGCCGCAAAGTCCGCGACGGCGGTGGAAGGTTGGCCACGTGGATGGTTGGTCAGACTGGCGTTGGAAACTGAGTCGTTCTGGCCATGCCGCCGTTGCTGCTGTTGTGGAATAATACCACCACTGCCGCTGGTGCGGGGTGTCAATGGCGGGGTGAAGATGACTTCGCTATGTGATGAGGAAGCGTGCGACGAGACGCGGGATGCGGCATCGTCGGGTGCGATGCGTGGCGAAACTGCGTTGTGATTAGAGTCTGGATTCGTGCCGGCAGTAGAGTAGATGTCCGTCTCGGAGTACGGCGGCGGAGGCACGTCGTCAATGTCTACCTGTCGCATGGCCATTCGGGATGGCAGGAGTCTGGTAGGCTGAAGTCTAAAGTCTGGAGCTCGGATGACAGGACTGCCGTCCAAGTGATAATCGGACTGCTTGAGCTGGGTCGATGTTGATGTTCGTCGTCAGTGCAGACTACTACTCAAGAGGGACAGTCGTAGATGATGGCGAAAAGGTCAAGACAGTTGTCCAGGATTCATCGGCAAGCCGGCATTGCGAATCGGTGGGTTGATATGGCATTTTGACAAGCTCGGCTTGGCTGGGCTGAGCGATGCTAACGCTGCGCTTACAGCTGGTACCTAAACCTCCTTTCAACCTTCCCCGGCATTCGGTCGATCCGCTACTCCTTCTTGCACTAACAAAACGAATTTACTTTTACCGCTAGCAAATAAACTCAGACCGATGCTCCCCCGTCCCAAGCCTCCATTCGCGTAGCCTTACGACGTCCCTCTTCCAAGTGTCGAACTACAGGTCATGAAAGGATACCCCGCCATCCGAAAGTCCAGGTGGTGCGGCGGTTAAAAAAAAAAGCATCAAGCTTCTTTAGGGGGCACCCTTGCCCTATCCACAGGCGCAGCAGCAGCAGTGCAAGCGAAAAGGGTACGCGTTGTTCGCAAAAAGCCCGAAGACATGTCACCGCCCAAAAACCTCTTCTCAAGCATGTCGCCTCGCCCACACCTGTTCTCCAAACAGGCTGTCCAGCGCCGTAGACGCCTCATTCGAGAAGCCTCCCTGCGCAGCTACGTAGGTAATGCTTACGCGGCCTGAAGGCAGCAGTGCACGGTCCAGGCTGGACGATTGTGCGGTGTCAACGCAACCTCGTCCCGTTGTGTCTGCCACACCACAAATCCCCACGACACCAAGCCTCTCAATGATTCTTCGGTGGGTCTCCCAAACCGTTGGATCGCTGCCCCTGGCCGTCGTTATCTGCGCCATCATCCTTGCGTCGTCGTTGTCGTCACGTTCCGACAGGGTTGATTCCAAGGTGTTCCTTGTGGTAGTCTCACCGGTCGGCCTCGGTACTCCAAAGGTGAAAGTCAACGTCCTCCGCCTTGTAGTGATCGGCTATGATGGTCGATAGATGGTTACGAGAGTGCGCGCCCCTGTGATCTGTTAGCCTGGCTCAGCATACTCGGACCGGAGCGGATCGGGTCAGTCCGCCAGCCGCTTACGCCGCAGCCGAAGACTCCTTCCGCTCCGCGTGGTGGAACGTACAGATTGGTGATGTATGTGTCAAGCAACTCAGGAGGCACGAATTCCGTCGTGGCACTCCGCACGTCGACGCCGTTGACCATGGCGCCGTCTGCAAAGTTCACCCGGTTCATCGAGCTACCCCACTCTGTCAAGCTCTCCTCGTCGAAGTAGCTCTCCGGGCAGAGCTTGTAGACGCCGCTGAGAATTATCACAGGGTTGCCCTGCTCCCTAGCCGCGCGAGCAATGACCCCCGCCCCAGCATCTGTGAGGATGCCGCCGTTTGCAAGAACAGCTCTGGCGCCCATGATGACTTTGTTGATCCGCGGCATGTAGGCCATCAGGCCATCGTTGAGGACGCTGATAGAGTTGATGCCAATCGCTCCAAGCTTCTTCCTGAAGGACGCATACGGTGCCTCGTTTGAACCGCGTATGGGCTCGGCAGCGATGAAGACGGTGAACTTTCGTCTTGTCGCGGCGCGAAGAATGAACTTTTGGACCGTCGCGGAGGGTCGATGGACGAGCACGTAGTCGCCAGGGTGGATCTGCACATCGGCAGCTCCGGCAATCTGGTCGTCCACCTGGCTAATTTCATCCTTTAGCTCCTCAATGCCCTCAATGACTTCAGATCGCAGCGCATGAACTTTGGTGGACTGCCCACGAAGAGGAGTCGAGGCTCCCGAGTCTTTGCCAAAGGGCGACCCCGCCATGATGGCGCTGGCGTCGGCTGGTGGTGATGCTTCGAGCAAAGAGAACAGGGACTTGGAGACGTGGAATGAGCTGGTCGATGTCAGGGCGCCAGGACGAACCGGTCTCGGGCCGCTGGAGATGTAGTCTGCGCCAGCATCCTGTTTTGTGTAGGTAGAAGGGGGCCATTGATGTTCCAGCCTCGAGGGATCCGAGACCACTGTAGTCGGAGTTGTTTCCGCCTCCGTGGCCGTCTCACTGAAGTCCTCATTTCTATCTTCGGCCGCCTCGTCGCGGATCAGGCTCAGTACGCGTCTCACAATGTTGCCGACAACGAGCTCTTTAGGCTGCGCGGCGATCAAACGCAGGCCGATCTGCTGGATTTTTTCCAAGAGCTGATCGACCTCGGCCCATTTGGACTTGGCAACAACTTGTAAGAGAATATGTGCGGTCGCGACGGCGCAAAGTTCGGAGCCTTGTATTTGTCTTCGCTTCAGGAGCCTGTGATGGGGGAATTAGCGGGGCACTGCTGAGCGGCTATGAGTATCCATCATGAAGAAAAGTAATAGGGAAATTAGCCGATTAAAGACGCACGAGATCAGGCTGTCGATTGAAGCCTCCAAAGGCTTCCCCTTGAGGGTTTTGAGGTAGCGCTCGAGGTCTCCGGCGCTGGGCTTCACGGTCGCCATTTTCGGAGTGTGGAAGGTGCCGAGGCGTGGAGACGTCGGTTTTTGGCCGGATCACTGGGTTGTCGCGATTTTAGAGGGAGAGCGAATAGAATACCGGAAGCCTTGGGTCGGCGCAGCACTCAATTGAGGGTGACGCTCTGAAGGGGACTGGAAATGTGTGCGCAGACAACTGTGGATTGTGACTCAGTGAAGCTCGGAGGAAGGTGCAGTACACTGGAGAATCCCTGTCGCGCCAAAAAATTCGAGGGGCAGTTTCCATGGGGCTGTGGTGGGTGTGAGTGGCCGCTTGAACTTCGGTCCGCGTGCCCCTCTATCACTCGTCACTGCAAAATGACGTTGCGCGGTGTACTGTGGCACATAGGTATGTAAGGCATCCTGCCAGTGATGATGCATCAGGGCGCTGATTAGCCAGTAAGGTTGCCTGCAATAGCTGGAATCCTACGGATACAGCCCTGCTGTTTGCTGCGATTGCAGTACAACCTACTTCGTAAGCCAACACATAGGGTACCTGAGTCACCTGACTTGGCAATTCGCAAACTAGGCTTGCGAAAAAATTGTCGTCGTAGTTGTTAAGCTTGTGCAACCGTGGCACTTCATTCAATTATTGCGGTTCTACGCGAGCACGCGAGCAGATTGGACATGAGCAAAATGTGCTGTTATGCCTGAATTGTAGAGTAACAGCAAATTGACAGCGACGAAACCTCTTGTTTCTTTCAGCGCCGTAAAACAGAAACAAGACCAGCGGCATATTGAACTGTATGTAACCTTGGGTTTCCCACGAGGACAGAGAGTGTGTGGGGGAGGGGCGTTTATTACTCTGTTAGTACGGATACAAGAAACATCAACCAGGGCACCTATTTCTTTTCCCTTCTCCTTCCTTTAGAAAACCGAAAACTACGAAGAAGGTCGATGGCACATGCAGTTTCTAGGTCGTAGCAGAAGAAACGATTGCCTCTTGTCCTCAGCCCATCGAAGAATAAGTAACTATTGCTTGTTGCTCATATTACGGTGTCTTCCAAATAGACTTATCGGCAGACAGACGGTGAGATGAGAAGATGGCGAGATGCACAAGAACCATCGGCATACGGCCTAGAGGCTCGGTAATGATGGGAAGAAATAATCCTCACAGATTCTTCGCTTAATATAAGTCACGTAAATGGCCAATACGCACGCAGATAGTTATACCTGCCACTTCACACCGTGTGCGGCTTCTCAAGATGTTGCTTCAAGCTGAAGCAGGTAATTAAATTGAGATCTTGAGTGCTTCGTGACAGTCAGTGAGTGAAAAAACAGCTTTGGCATACGGATACGAGAACGTGGATCGGAGGAGTTGTTTTCGGTTTAAAAGCTCGATTCTGCAGTCCCGATCCATGCCCTAGTCTCAGTCAATCATTATCCCCAACGACGGCGACAAAAGCGGGGGCATTCCTTCACATGTTGAAGCACGCACATGCTAGAATTATCTCGTGATGGGAACGGCCAGTCAGATCAGAGGGTTACCCCAATTAGAAACTGTTCAACCGTAACCCACACCGAAAAACATAGTCTTTTCCAGTTACAATACCTTAGAGGCTGGGAGGACAGGCTCTGGGCTCCGATGTAGTCAACTCAACCAAGGCTCGTTGTACCTAGGTATTGTTGGGTAACGGCAACTTACCTTAAGGTGCCTTACCTGAGGTTGCTTGTCGGCTGGGGACTTTAATTACATAGCCGCTTGGTGGCAGCTGGTCAGCCTACTGTGGATCTCCGTTCGATTGGATGATTCGACACGTGAACTTGCCCAGTGTTCTCCAAGGGGAAACATTCCCACTGCGAACTCGCCAGAGGCCCGCAATGCCGGGCTGGGATCAGGACGCACAGGGTCAGTGAAGCAGTGCAACCCCCGGCGCTGGATCTCCCATTCAGCCAGCAGCTCACGGGCTGCTTGCACCAGGGCCAGCAGGTAAGGTGGCCGGCCCATCGCAGCAGCGTCACTCGTAGGTATCGTTCCACTATGATCCTGCGGGCGGGTACATTGCCTAGTCTGTTGAGCTGTCCATCATCCTTCCCCTCGTCGTCCATCGTCCCTCTTCCTCTTCGTCCTCGCTGTCTGTCATCCCTCCCCTCGCATCCGCTTCCCTTCCGCGGCTTCCAGCGAATATTTGGCGAAACCGATCGGGGCGCACTCCAATCAGAAAAAAAGTTCCCGCCCATCTCCCCCATCGTATTGCACCCCGGTCTACTTCGACCACCAGCAAATTCCCAAGCCCGACTGACCCTTTGCCTTCAACTCCCCTCCTTCTGTCACAAGGTACCTTCCATACCCTAGGTATTCAGCGCTGCGCAGCAAAGCACAGCTCAATCAACAGCTTTGCGCTGACAGCCACATCTCACCGTAGCGGTCGTTTAGCACACAGACGGGCGAGCCTCTTTTTCTTCTCTTTCTCGCCAGCGCCACCAGTTTCGCACCGCGCTTCTTGGTCCTTTGGTCATCTGTCCATGGCGAGCTGATTGTCGCTCCTTGGGATTCGGGGGGAAACATATATGATCAACATTGAACCGAAGATATACACGATTTCCGATCATCACTTTCCTTGATTCCGAACGACCCATTCGCTCGTTTCCCCGGACTGCTGAGCTGTTCGCCATTTTGGAGGAGCGCCCGACTTGACGCGACTGCCCGTCGCATCTCGCGGAACGTCTGGAACATTCCTGACCAACACCCCTTTCCGAGCCTCGAACTCCTCACCCTTTGCATCCCACATCGCATACACCGTCGGTTCCCATGCCTCATGGATTACATATCCTTCCAAACATGAATTCCCTCAACATCATAACCTCGCGTGTCTCTCCGCCGCCGAGCCCGGTTGCTTCGCGATCCAACTCCTTGGGCTCTATGGGCCTTACAGTACAATCCGATGACGACGAGCCCAGCGGCGAGAGCGCCGAAATGCAGGGCGATAACCGTGAAGCCGAAACTTTTCCGCTCGAAAAGTCTGCCTACGAGCAAAACACCGACGGCCATGGCATGGATCTCGCTTCTGAAGCCACGCCACTGATAGGGGAGACGACGGACACCAGCCTGCGATCTACGTCGTGGCATACCTTGCCTCGGCGCATAGCTGTGAGCTTCATCAATTCGATCCGCTGGGTTTTGTCAACCCTTGCCGCTCCCGGAATATATCTGATCGCCTGTCTCTACGATGAAACAGGCTTTTTTGCGCCATTTGCCCAGCTCAAGAAGATCTTCGGCTTCCACGGAGGCAGTAGGAAGCTCGCGACAGACTTTCCGTTGTCGAGCGAAAAGTCGGGTCGTCAAGGGAGTGCCGGATACGGAGGTGTTGCACATTCGAGAGCATCGTCAGGGTCGTCATCTTCGGGTCTTTCGTCCGAATCTGAATCGGATGCTGACCGTCAGCGGCGAGGAGGCTCTGCCGGTCGGCATTCGCGATCCAAATCATCAGCTGAAGAGATTGCGCCAGCTAGAAGATCCATTCGAATCAAGTTACACAACGACGAGCTTCCGCAGCGCAAGCACCGCAAAACACAGCCTGCCACAGCGCGACCCAAGAGCGAATCTGGCTCCGACATATCCGCGCAACTCAAGTCCCCAACATCGCCTGCAGGCGCGTTAACTCGGTATCCCAAGACGCCAGCTCCGCCGCGACCCCTGATCCCCCGCCGCCAGCCATCCTACCTCAACATTGAACCCAGCAACCCGAACCACCAAAAGACTCTCATTCTTGACCTCGACGAAACTTTGATCCACAGCATGTCCAAGGGCGGCCGCATGAGCACTGGGCACATGGTCGAAGTCAGACTGAACCAAACCTATGTGGGAGCTGGAGGTCAGACATCCATCGGACCGCAACACCCTATCTTGTACTGGGTGAACAAGCGCCCCTACTGCGATGACTTTCTGCGCAGGGTCGGAGCCCCCAGATTTTTCTCCTAGTACATACACGAAGTGCTGACTGTCAGTCCAGGTTTGCAAATGGTATAATCTCGTTGTCTTCACGGCCTCGGTTCAGGAGTATGCGGATCCGGTCATCGATTGGTTGGAAGCTGAACGCAAGTTCTTTTCGGCCCGATACTACAGACAGCATTGCACGTTCAGACAAGGAGCTTTCATCAAAGATCTGAGCTCAGTCGAGCCGGATCTGAGCAAGGTCATGATCTTGGACAACAGTCCACTGAGTTACATGTTTCACCAAGGTAAGCGGCCCTACTCTTGTGGCATCCGTCTAGTGCTCCATCTGGTCTCTAACAAATATCTTATCAGATAATGCAATCCCAATTCAGGGCTGGATCAACGACCCGACAGACAACGACCTGCTTCATCTGGTGCCTCTGCTCGAAGGTTTGCAGTATGTGTCGGATGTAAGGGCGCTGTTAGCACTGCGCGGGGGTGAGGATGGTCAGCATATGGCGTAGAGGGAAATGTAGAAGAAATCTGCTGTACTCACGGGAATAGCGAAAGATCAGCGACGGCTGCAACTTCGTCGTTTGGCGTTGTATTAATACCAGATCCTGATAAACAGCCGAGTACAGCAGCGGTGCTATACGTGATGGAGAGGTAGCCTACATCTTGCTGTTGGTGGAAGGGTTGACATCGTGAACCACTGATCAAGTGTAGTACATATTAACTGGGCTTTGGTCCGTTCCTGGGCTAGGGGATCAGGGACTGCCAGTGCAGCCTCCCGTCGCCCTGTGGATCGACGACTTGTCCAGGATAAATGATGGGATATATACGTAATTTGATGAGCTCCTTGCACAGGTATCCGCTGTCATAGAAGCTAGGTCCTACACAGTGTGTAAGCATGGTCTGCGGAGACATGGGGGAAGGCCACACTCTTGGCTGGATGCATGCATAGCCAAGATAACCATGGTAAAATCACATCAGCTGTGTTACTCCAGATTTTTCCACAAGGTGTCAAGAGCGCCGACTGCTGGGTTTCGCAGGTTGACAAGGAAGCTGAGGAGGACAAGCTCCGAGACCGTCGAAAGGCCAACAAACCGAAGGCGCTGGAGCTCGAATGGCAGGCAAGAAGCGGGAAGTTAACCGGGGGTATGCGGTTAGGGAGAAGGTCCATTGGCAGGTCTCGGCCAATGAGCGGAGCTCTAAGTGGATCAGCTGTGGGTTCGGCGGGGGAGCATGGTGGTGACATCATAATACAGGTGACGACACCACGACAATACACTGGTGCAAAGCGTGGCCGGAGCTATCATGGAAAGATGGAAAGGGAATCATTTCCGCGCAGACATTACGCTTATTTGTTATTGTTAGTTACAGCAGTACAAGCTTGTAACATACAGGAGGCAGAAAGCGACAACTCCCGTCCTGTGGCACGTCTTCAGTCTCCACCCCCTGCGCGTACGCACGCTTAGCGCAGCTGTTTCCATGGGCAAATTGCTGGCGCCAGGGACACTGGCGCAGCCCGATGAAGGAATGAGACCTCGATCTGGCCTTCCTTATTACCTCAGCTAGCTCTGTTTCGCCTGCGTAAGGTAGGCGGATGTGAGGTGGACGTGGGCGTTCTTGCTTGCTCATGCCTTGGCAATAGTCCCGTCCGGGACTCCTGCCAGGCCTTACCACTTGCAGAGCTGAAGACTGAGGTCACAAGTAACTCACACCCATTTCGTCGTAGCCCATAAAAGCCCGCCTCTTCCCGCCTCCCTCGATCGAAGCTTCTGTCTACACTACCTTTTTCAGTCCAATCAAACTTGCTTCTCTTTCCCACAACAAGATACCCAAACACAGTCACCATGTCTCTGCACTGTACGTTCTCCCCCTAGTTGGTCGACGAGGAATACGATGAGATAGTACTATCGACGGCGCGGTTCACACCGTCTTCATCTAATGCGGTCGAACCATCGTCTTGTTCGACTCGAAACTCAAGCTCGCAGCTACGAGGAGCTAATTGACTGACTTTGATTCGACTAGACCTTCCTCCCGTCAAGCCTTCGGCTATCGCCCTCGGCACCATCTTCAACCACACCACTGAGCTCGCCGGTACGCGATTCTTCCATTTCGTCGAATTTTCCATGTCACGCCATTTCGCGGACGTATGAGCTGACAATCCGTTTAATAGTCTTGACCCCTCTCTTCGGCCAGACCTACCAGCGTGCCAAGGCAGCCAACACTAAGGAGGAGTTCCTTCGCTCCAAGGAGGCCAACTCTGCTGCCGTCGCCTGGGGATCTTCTCTCGTCGGCTCCGCCCTCCAGTCCTACGGTGTTGGTGCTCTGATTAACGCCACCGGTACTCTGTCCTACAAGGGCGCTGCCTACCTCGGCGGTCTAATCTTCTTCGCCACCTCTGCTCCCGGTGTATGTAGTTCTCCAAAGTTTATGGTCTTCACGCGGCTAATGGGTTTCAGTACATCTCCCAGGTCTTCGCTGAGAAGCGCCCTATCGACACCGTCGGCGTCAGCGTCCTCGCCAAGGTTATTGAGACTGTCGGCCTTTCCGTCTTCCTCACTTGGTGGGGCACCCGCACCAACCCCTTCGAGTAAATGATTTAATGTCTTAATGAAATCGATGGAGAGTCTATGATGGGACTCTCCGTGTGCTACTATATCGTTGGGTCGGATGGTTCAAGGACATGGAGTTTAGTTATCGAGATGCTCGGCTAGGAGGACATTACCATGTACCTACACGTTCATGCCTGCTCAAGCCATGATTCCCCAATTAAAAAGATTTATAATACGCCGTGTCTATACGTGAACATGAGACTTCGGGAATGTTAAGGCCAGAGATAAATCGTCCTAGATGTAAGCCGGGGGGTGATTAATGGTGCGTAGAGCAGTTACTCGCCGCGATGATCGGTCATAAACACCAGATTCACACAACGTCGCAACGATAGACAGTTGCAGCCTCACACCTCACTGGCATGATGTCCCCTCTCGGAAACACGTGTACGCTCTCGAGACAAAAGGAAAGTTGGTGTCCTCCACACCTTCGCACCCTGACGGTTCCAACGAAGGTTTTGATGATTTAAAAATCATTTATTGAGTATCAACTATACTCGGAAAAATGCCGTTAGAACGCCGATCTTTTGCCCAACCAGAAGATTCCCGTATGTCCGCGCCGGCATGAGCATGGAAGGAAGGTATAGTACACCCCACAAGCTGTTTTTCAATCATGAACCACATTCGCAGATCAGAGATGACATCTGCCTCATACCCAGGGGGAGTTTCCTTTCCTCAGTCTTCGTACCTAAATATTTTCAACACACCACGTCCATTTGCAGAACATGTTTCGGCACCTTATTGCCAGAAAGCCTGCTTGGCCGTCTCCTTTTGAACGAGCTTGATAAGGGCGGCGTAGACCTCAGAGTAATCCTCGCCGTCGTCCTCGTCGTCGGCATCAGCGGAGGATGTCTTCTTGTCGGCCTTTTTGGCATCGGCGGCGGAGCGCTTCTCGGTAATCATGACGACGGAAGTCGGGCGCTTCGTCTTCGCAGCGGCGCCGAGCTCGGCGCGGGAGGTGACGAAGATGAAAGGGACGTTGTGGTCCTCGCAGAGCACGGGAATGTGGGAGATGACGTCCATGGGGGAGATGTCGCCGGCGATGATGACGACGCCGGGGAAGGAGGTGTTGTTGGGGGCCGAGGCGGGGGACTTGCGGAGGGTCTTGACGACCTCCTTGACGCCGCGCTTGAGGGTGTTGTTCTTGGCGGCTGGGGAACGAGAAGAGAGTACAGTCAGCACGGCGGTTCTTGTTCTTGCATCTTGTCACCGGCTTATTGCAAGTTTGGAGGAAGAAAACCTTACCCTTGCGAATAGTCTTCATGACCTTCTTCATGGCCTTCTCGTCGGCCAATGGCACGGCAAAGGGCACGAGGGCGCCGACGACGGGGGCCTCCTTGGTCGCGCTCTCGCCGGCGTCGACGGCGGTGGCTCCCACGTCGGCCTGTAGGTGCTCATCAAGGACGCGCTCGAGCTTGTCCTTCTTCTCCTTCTTCTCCTTCTTGTCCTTCTTGGACTTGGCAATGCCACCGTCGGACACGGATCGCTTCTTGTCCTTCTTCTCCTTCCTCTCGGGCTTCTCGGCGGCCATTGTGTCGGTTACGGGCTTTTCAAGGCTTACAAAGTTCGACAAGTAAAAATTGCAGCTTTCGGCGGGAAGGTGGCACGGAAACGAGGGCGGGAGTTTGCTGGTTTGGCGTGGCTAAAGCTTCACTTAATCGGCGGGCTCGATTTTTTTCGGCGGCTACGAATGGCCCACGCAACTTTTTTCTGCGGGGCGGGAACCTTGCGATGCCTTTTCGGAAACGAAGTAAATCCGAGGTGAGTATGCGGGCCCTGCCTCGGTGTTCGGTGAGAGACACGTGACCTACCTCGTCCAATCAGCGCTCAGGCATTGCGCAAATGTCAGCGCAAAGGTGCATTCTGAGGTACGATAAGAGCTTCTAGTATCGCCGTCTCCTGGAAACCCGAGTGAAGGTCTGGAAGTTGCTTTCGGTATCACGAAATGACTTATGTATACATATAGAGTAGAGATGCCAGATACACGCATACAAGAATGGCATGCTATTCGAATACAGCTTTTCGCTTGGATTTTGGGGCAGAATCCCTTAGTTTGTTTCATTATGTCTGGTGTCAAGTAGCCTGATGTCGAGTAAGAGGTTACAGATGTATGGAGACATCTTCAAAAAAATTGGGGTTCTATTCCGCATCCCCCTCTACGTAGGTGATATACACGTGCTTTGACACAGGGAATCGTTGGTTTGCTCTAGTTTTCGTCATACGTCCATGAAGACGCAGTTACTCTTCGTCAGCGAACTCGGCACGGCCCTGCTTGGAGTTCAGGTAGTGGTTGCTGTGTCTGGGAGTTAGCTGTATATATCCCGCCAAGTAAATGCTTCAGAAACATGTCGTGACTAACCGGTGGGTGGCCCAGTCCATAATGTACCAGCCGGCGACCAAAGGAGGAAGAACATAAAGAACCTGCCCGCTGAAGCGGCGCCAGGTGTTGAAGACAGCATCGTGGGCGGCACCGGCGAAGGGGTTCTGGCGGTTAGGGGCAATGCCGTAGGTGATGATGCCCCTCTGCTTCTCGCCACCTGGTTTTCCGTCAGTCCATGTAACAAAATGCTTTGCTCATTCGCAATCCGCTCGGCCATTGGCTTCCTCCCCCAATCTGTCGTCCTGTCCCGACCAATTCCATCGATCCGCAGTCGTCTTCGTGCGTCGCTGAGCCGCGTCGTTTTCACCCTCCAGAATCCATAGTGCTGTAGATTCACGTACCAATGTGACCCCACCAGCCGAGGTAGCTACACGAAAAGTCAGCAAGCTGTACGTAGAGCGCATTTGGGCGTTACGCGACACGACGGACATAGAAGGCAATGCGGGCTGTCTTTCGGAAAAGCCCGCATCCCCATCGCACCAACTTCCGTTGCCAATTGAAACCGAACTGGGAGTCACTCACTGGCTGTACTTTCCGTGAGGGACGGAAGGACCCGACATAAGAGCTTGAGTAGGTCTCATCGTGGCGGCTTGGGTTGGTGGACGGTGGTGTGCAACCAAAAGTAATTGATGGAGCTGGGAATCTGGACGCGTCAATTCAGACGAGGATCAAATCTTGTCCCTTCCTGCCGAACCCGAACGCTGAGGCGCACGTCCCAAAGCGGCTTAGCGTTGCTGGCGACGTCTCTCCGTCACCAGTGCCACCCCACCCCGACGACCCCGGTCGGCACCTTACTCACCCGCCCAAAACTTCCATGACGGAGCTTGCCGTAGCCTGAGGAGCTTTCGACAGCTTCAGCTCTGCCTGTTCCATCATCGAAGTCCCATCAACCACTCCAGACGCCCACTCAATCGCCCGCGAAATCCACAACAAGACTTCCCAACCCTTGTATACCTCTTGACAGCCTTCAGTTGAAATTCAATTCACAAAATGGCTCAGGCTCTGGGTTTTGCGTACCGCATGGCGGTGCCCGCGGCCATCGGTGTCGCGGTCGTGCAGTCTTCAATTTACGATGTCAAGGGTGGGAGCAGAGCCGTCATCTTTGACAGGCTGTCTGGTGTCAAGGAGACGGTAATCAACGAAGGTACACACTTTCTTATTCCCTGGCTGCAGAGAAGCATCGTCTTCGACGTCAGGACAAAGCCCAGAAACATCGCCACGACGACGGGTAGCAAGGATCTCCAGATGGTCAGCTTGACCCTGCGTGTGCTGCACCGTCCCGAGGTCCAAGCCCTTCCCAAGATCTATCAGGTAAGAATTTTGCTACGCACTAAAGAGGAAGCACGTGCCTGACCATTTCCGCAGAACCTCGGCCAAGACTACGACGAGAGGGTTCTCCCCTCCATCGGCAATGAAGTCCTCAAGTCCATCGTTGCCCAGTTCGACGCAGCAGAGCTCATCACTCAGCGTGAGGCCGTCTCGCAACGCATTAGCTCCGACCTGAGAAAGCGCGCCGCCGAGTTCAACATTGCCCTCGAAGACGTCTCCATCACCCACATGACCTTTGGCAAGGAGTTCACCAAGGCCGTCGAGCAAAAGCAGATTGCCCAGCAGGATGCTGAGCGCGCACGCTTCATCGTTGAGAAGGCCGAGCAGGAGCGCCAGGCCAATGTCATCCGCGCCGAGGGTGAAGCCGAGAGTGCCGACACTATCTCCAAGGCCATCGCCAAGTCCGGTGACGGTCTCGTTCTGATCAGAAAGATTGAGGCCAGCAGGGAAATTGCATCGACCCTCTCCGGCAACCCGAATGTGGCCTACCTGCCCAGCGGCGGGAAGAACGGGAGCCAGATGTTGTTGAATGTCGGTCGCCCATGAACTTGGGTTTTATGATGACGAGGGGAGGATGAGAGAAAATGGCGATGCTGTATTATAGACTACGATGGCAAGTCACCGCTTCACTAAGTGTAATCATAGGGCACAGTTATGCCTCCTGTTCAACAATTCGACTCTTGCTACGAAAACATGCATTGTGCCATGTGCAAATATGAGGGAAACCAACCAACATCCGTGTGACCTTTACTAGTCGAAAATATATTAGATACTGGCGGCAGATTAATCGACAGAGCCGTCTTCCCTGTGGTTCCTTCAACGGGTTGGAGGCCATTGAGAGTCTTTGGAACCTCGCGTGAACGAAATGTGGGTCCCTTTTATTCCATGATGCAACTCGCGAAAGAAGATGTTGCAGTCCAGCCAGTGGGAGAGCATTTCACACATCGTCACGTTGCACTATACCGCAACACGGTATATTATCGTCCTTAGCTCGTCCTAACTCCATACTCTGCTTTTCGACAGGCCCTCTACGCTAAACAGACAAATCTGGCTAGCTTTGCAATTGAGCATATTCAGCCAAAAATGGCCCATCCCCACTTCCTCTTCCGGGCGATGCTGGACCCTAGAGCCTAGCGGGTCTTGAACCCTCTGCGGTCCCCTCTAACACAGCAGTTCAGTTACGAACAATCCTCGATAGTCTAGTGGTGAGGATATCGGCTTGTCATTGAAGACATTCTCCAGATGCGCCGGGGACCGGGGTTCAATTCCCCGTCGAGGAGAGGGCTTGTACTTTTGCTACTGGTTTTGCATGTTACTCTTCTCTTGACTAAGTAGCCAAGCTATGACTAGCTGAGCACAGCAAAATCAGTACTCAGAGGCGCATTGGGGTTTGCGAATTGAACCTGAGTTTCCAGTTTGCCCATCGAGACAAGCTAGGTAACTTTCATCTGGGGGCGGGCGAGGACCGTATTCGCGTATATGAAGCTTCGTGTGGAAAATGTCAGCAGCCTTGGCCACCTTTGAAGAGCTGACAAGGCAGTACCTGTAGATCCGCTGGCCTGCAATGCAGACCTGGGACAGCCAAGAAATAATCACAAGTCGGGTGTAACCAATTTCTTGTTTGAGTCACTCGGAGTCCCTTCACTGGAAACATGTTTCTTTTTACTTCACGGTCTCGTCAACGTGATTCACGCCCCACCCCTAAATTTGCTAGACTCGTGTGCAACCAGTAAACATCAAAACTGCAAAGCCGACTTCAATATGTGGGAAAGGATAATTTTGGAAGAAGTAAAAGCCTCATCCGAGATTTCCATTCAAACCCGAGCCATACCGGAGCCCTACCGGAACATTGAAGAAATAAAACTGCCTACGTATCCATCGAGTGAGCTGGCTGCGGAGAAGTCGAACGAAGCCACTGAAGAAAGGCATGATCGTGGAGTCAAAATGGCGTCTTCGGCTATCTGAAGGCATCACGCAGTCTCGGGAAAGATCATTGCGAGAACAACACCAAGGCGGACAAAGGGCACACCAGTCACGAAGGTGGATTTGTCCGTAAAACTCGATTATTATTAGCAAGCCCTGATGACAGCGTAGGTATCATGATAATTCCACGCCTTCAATACTTCCGAAGCCAGTTCCCGGAACTCCATGCCAATTTTCAATAATACTCATGAATGGTGGTAGCCCGATCCTAGAGGGCAGCATCCAGAAATTCCCGAGTATGCTGGCTGTGGTAGTCGTCCTTGGCCTTTCGGACGTTTCCACCAGGCTGGATGAACTGGTTACCCACCAGCTTCCAGCCCTTGATCTTCATGTTCTTCCACTCTTCCGACAACTTGAGGCGAACCAAGTCACCCGCTGCGCGAGCATCCTCCGCGCTGTCGTGACCCTGAACCTTGCCAGTTGTCTCGACCTGAATCTTGCGGTTGAGCAGCGTATCCATGAGCATCTTCAGACCCTGGCGATAAGGGAGACCATGCTTATGGGGGAAAAGGAGGACGGTGTCGATGACGGTGGGATGGACGATGCGGACGGCGTTCAGGTCGTTTTCCAGACCATGGCCGATGAGAGGGGTATCGGAGCTGATGAGGGAGAAGAGCAAGTCGCGAGCCACCTCGGGAGACGAGACGACCTTCATCTTCTTCTTGGTGTTCTTGTTGGCGGGCATGTTCTTCGCCTGAGCTGGGGTAGGGTCCTCTTCTTTGGCAGACCACGGCTCGGCGGTCGCCATGTCCTCGGGCCAGACACCAGAATAGCGCGAGTTGAGGTCGAGAATTTCGCCGACGGGCTGGACAAGAACGTCCAGAAGCTCCTCACCACTAGGCCAGGCGGTGGCGGTAAGACGGATAAGCTCCAAGCCGTGGACAGTGTAGCACATCTCGCAATCAAAGCAGACGGCTCTGTCAGAGGGTACGCTGGGGTTGGCGGGAGTCTCGACAAAGTTGAGGACGGTGGCAAGACGTTTAGGGTCGCTTGCCTTGAAGACATGATGGTCTCCCGTGTAACAGCCTGCCGAGTCACCAACGGCCTGCCCGCAGCAGCGATAGCGTTTCAGTTGCTTGGATTTGTCGCCGAGCTGACGCTCGGGGAAGAAGGTCTTGCCCCAGTGGTAGGTGCACTTGCCGCCGGAGGCGAGGACACCGTCTTCCTCGCGTCTGCCGGGGAACATTTGAAATCGCTTGTCACAGCGGTCGCACTTTTCCCAGCCCTTTGCGGCTTCCAAGCCCTGACGAGCCTTCTCCACGTCGGCCTCAGTAGGAACAGACGAGACGTAGCCATGATTGGCCAGGCCGTCGATGGGGGTGATGAGGTGACGGACGAGCTGGGCCTCTTGAGCCGGAGTAAGGCCCGTCACAATCTTCTTGGGAGTGGAGAGCGGCTTCTTGCTGGAGCCTTTATGGGCCTGCTGGCGACGATGATCGACCCTCTCGCCCTTCCACTGGAGCAGTGTCATCTTCTTGTACTGCATGATTTTGTTCTTGACGACGTTGGGGTAGATGGGGCCTTTTTCGTTGGCAATAGTTTCCTCTTCGTCGAGGGTTCTCCAGATGAGTTCCTGGTCTGTAAGGACGAGCTGTTTCTCGTCGTCGTCTTTGGAGGCCTTTTTGAGTTCGTTATTGAGGCGACTGTATTCTTGATGTAGCATTTGCACCAGCTTGAACCGCAGCTGGAAGTTTGCGGGAGCTGATTTCAGCAAGCGAGGGTTGAGGGTCTCTGGCTTTCTGGGCTTAGACGAAGTCTCGGGCTTGGAAGGGGTTGAAGGAGTGTGTGGGGAAGGATCGGCTTGTGAGACGGAAGTTGCTTTTGAAGTTGTGGTGGCAGAGGTGCCGGTGGGTGAATCAAGTTTCCGTTTTTGTGGGAGATTCGTTGAATGTAAAGGAGAGTACTTTGAGTGAATCACAGACTGGGGATCCGATGAAGCGAGGGAAGGGGCATCTGGGTGAAGTCTAGACTTATTCACGACAGAAGTTGACGAGGCGGCGGGCTTGCGATTTAAAGGTGGAGGGTAGCTGGGCCGAGCGACAGCTGACAGAGTGTCATCTGGTCTTGATGCGGTTGTGTCTTGGTTTGAGGTGGTTTTGACAGGCGTGGCAGCTCTTACAGAATCGGAGGAGCGGCTGACGTCTTGGGCAACCTTTGGACGTTTTCGAGGGCCATCCTGGGTCGGATTCGTCGCGGCATCGGTCGAGGTCTGGGGCGACGTTCCTGAACTAGTTGCCGGAGCTGTCGTGGTTGCCATCCTATCCCTGTCTGCTTTATGCTGAAAGAGGCACTGGAATGCAGTACACCTGTCTCCGGCGGGACATGGTATGTGTTTGAGGTCGACGAATGACATGGTGACGAAAACTCTCAACGGCGGGCAGAAATATCAGGGGGATGAGCGACGCAAGGGCAAGAGAGGCCCAAAGAAGAAGAGAATAAAAAAGAAAAGCGATGTGGCTCTTGCTGTGGAGCGTTGATAGTAGCTACCTGTCCTTCGAGAGTGGAAGGTAGTCGACGGTCTCAATCGCCTTCCTTGGATATCGATGTCGAGCAACGACAACAGAGTGACGATGATGCTCGGTCCGAAGAAAGATTGAGCTATAATGAGAGCTTATGCGCCGACACGGGCTTTGGAGATCCGGGGGAGC
This sequence comes from Colletotrichum spinosum, assembly GCA_004366825.1. Classification (NCBI taxonomy): domain Eukaryota; kingdom Fungi; phylum Ascomycota; class Sordariomycetes; order Glomerellales; family Glomerellaceae; genus Colletotrichum; species Colletotrichum spinosum. The sequence continues at coordinate 10,742 of QAPG01000064.1, read as the reverse complement.
AAAATGAAGATCGCTCATAGCAAAAAACCGCAGCCGGTCGTCGAAGAACGGGTAGCAGTCGGAGAATTTGGGTCTAATGGCCACGGGCCAAGGGGGAGCCAAAGATGGCGGAACAGGGCGAGCCTGACACAGGAATGACGCGAAATTGGGCGACGTGCAAAAGTCGGTGGAGGCTACACACCAGAGAACGGAAACGTTCAAGGCATGACAATGATGAAGTTTGGGAAAGTGTCACAGATGGTTGATGCCCGTGTCTCAAGTGCAGTCGGAGTTGGGATGAAGGAGGTTCCGAGCGTTGACGAGGATTAGGTAAGAGCCTGGAAAGCCGATGGATACGGATACGTTGTGCTCACTGAGATGCGGCTGCTGTGGGGCGTGAAGCTGCTGGGGGCCAGTGGGGGCTAGCCAGTTAGTGGGGCCCAGATCTCACAACTTGCATTCCGCCTGGCAGGAAACCGACCAATAGCGCCGGCAGCATGCCTTGCCAGCATGCTTCCAGCAGAGGATGCCGTTTAGACGGACTCAAAGGGAGAGAAGTAAGGTCGAGCCAGCTTTGCCCAGCGGAAGTGTTCTTTTGGTACACAGCTTTTCAACTCGGCCGAGTCATGCATCTCAAGATCGTCGTCTGAAGTTGTAATTCGCCCGTTTGCTTTTCTTCAAGTTGTCACATGTCCGTCCCCCATTGCCAAGCCTCAACGGTGAATGGCGACTATGCCAACGGTCCAAACTTGTATGGACGGGTTGCTTTTCAAGCTGTTGGTAGCCCTGAAGCAACAGTGTTTGGCTTGTCGTCTCATGTCCGCTGCCCTTCGTCATGTGCTGGTGTGTCTGCGGCCGTGTGCCCGTGTCCATCCGAATAACAGAGATAGCCCAGGGCCTGCTATTGTGCAAGATTCAGGGACGAAAAGTTTATTCCATCTGCCGTCTCATCTTTTCTGCAGGCACGGGCGCTTGAGCCGGAAACAAAGTCAGGCTTCCCAAAGTGCCCGATGCCATGGATAGGCCCTCTATCCAACAACTTTGCTTTGCAGTTCTTTGACCATACTTGTAATCTTGAAATCAGCTTGCTTTTCTTCAATCTGCTTACCGACAGCAATCGGCCGCACTAACTCGTCATCATTGGGAATTCAGTCGGCCATGTAGCTTTCTGACTCTTTACCTTATCTTCCTGGGGCAGGGGTCACAATACGGAGCCAGAAGCCGCCTGGCATGTGATGGTGTCCACCGTTGTCCCTTGCCCTGAAGTGATGTTCGACCTGCTCGCCCAGGGTCTGACTGAGGCACAAAGGCCAGTCGACGAAGCCTCAAGACATCAGGTCTCGCGGCCGTTGATAACGGGAAGGCGGCATGTTAGCTCCGACGGGTGCTAGCGGCACCAAGCTGTTAGACACACAGATCCATATCCAACGGCAGCCCTGGCCTTGAGGATGGACTTTCCTATCGCGGTACGACGGCTGGACGAAACCCACTGGCGGTGAACGGGTGGTGGTGAGGAGGGGCAATGGACGCCCATCATTTATCGAGCAATCGTTATCAAGAAGGCAGATCGGAACTGCTTTCGTGCAGAGGGGCATGCGAGCTTTCTGCGAGCTTCCATATCGTCTAGGGCCTATAAATGAAGCCCTTATGCCCACTGCCGCGCGAGTTAATTCAGCTTGGGTTTGTCGAGTCATTTCTGACTGATTTAAGCCATTAAGCTTGGGGCTCCTCGAGAACGAAGAGCAAAGGACAGCTTCTTGTCACTCAATTGGTCTTTCAGCAGCGAGTTTGAGCCTCCTCCTCCACCACCACCAGGGAGCTCGAACGTCAATTTATCCGTACTACCAACCTATCTGGCCTACCGTCAGTCAACTCACCCAACCCGCCATACAATAATCCATCTGGGAGAGAGCCGAACGAATCCGAATTAGAGCACGGCGCTTGTGCTTGTAGTCTGTCACCTAATTATCGGAACCCCCACCATCGTCCGCCTGTCCGTCTGCACCGGCCTGGAGAAAATCGCACTCGTACTAAGCAAGGTACGCGCAGCCGTCGGGCGGAGCGAGAGAGTGTGTGAAGACGTCGCGTGCGCCCATTCCCATTTCAGTCAATGCTTGTTGCTGCCTACCTATCTTCATCGTACCTTAGGTACCTACTTAGGCAGGTAGGCTTCCTGAACATCCTCGCAAGAAAGTATCCAATAGGCGACCTAACATCAGATGGGTGGGAGATAGCGGACGAATCGCTTCCATCCCTAAAGCCAACACCCGATAGCGCACTGAGGCACGGCACACCTGCACCAAACAGCAGCCACACCACGGCAGCTTATCTCCCCTTAACTCCTCTGTCCGTGGTACTGCAGTAATTGTACCTCGGCGCTGTGCAGCGTGCTGTACCTGAAGTGCACCGCAGTGTCGGTGTCATCGAATCTTCATCCCAGGGCAGCCAGCAGCTTAACCCGGCGGAGGTACAGCTCCCCGGTCGGGCTTGCGGACTTTCCGTTGGAGGGACTCTTGTAGGTCGCCCCGAGAATTTAACTCGGTCTGCGTCCCACCAGAGCTTCCCTTTCCAACGTACCCATCAATCTCTCTGGCGCGTTGTTGCCATTCTCGTTTCGTTCTATTGACCGGTCCCTGATCTCTTCCGACTACATTATGGATTACACCGGCGGCACCACCGAGGCCGATCATCTCTGTGTATTGGTTCACGGGGTGAGTTTATTTCTCCCATACTGCCCCATCCCGCTGCTTGCCTAACTACTACGAGCAACGACGTCATGCAATTTGTACCTGGGCTAACGTGGTCGGCCTCAGCTTTGGGGTAACCCCAACCACATGGCCCAGATAGCCAAAAGCTTGCGCGCAAAATATTCTGCCGACAAGCTGTATCTGCTGCTTGCGAAGCGCAACAGTGGCTCTTTTACCTACGATGGCATTGAGCGTGGCGGTGAGCGCGTATGCGCCGAGATCGAGGAGGAGCTGCGCTTGATTAAAGAAAGGGGCGGTAACATCACCAAGCTCAGCATCGTTGGCTACTCCCTCGGCGGTCTTGTTTCGCGCTACGCCGTGGGACTACTTCATTCGAAGGGCGTCCTCGACACTGTAGAATGCATGGTAAGCACCTCCTTCTCACCTTTGTCGTGTGTCGTGTAGTGCTTCAATCAGCTGACTGGCTCAGAACTTTGTGACGTTCGCCACTCCGCACCTCGGTGTCCGCACGCCTCTCCGCGGATGGCATAACCACCTTTGGAATGTGCTGGGCGCGCGCACACTGTCCATGTCGGGTCGCCAGCTCTTCACCATCGATAACTTCCGCGGCACCAGCCGCCCACTTCTCGCCGTTCTCGCTGACCCAAACTCCATCTTCCTGGCCGGACTGAAGCGGTTCAACCGCCGCACTCTGTATACCAACATCGTGAACGACAGAAGCGCGGTGCACTACACTACAGGCATCTCCAAGACCGACCCTTACACCAACGTTGAAAACATCAAAGTCAACTACGTCGAAGGCTATGAGGATGTCATCCTAGACCCCGACCACCCCGTGGCGCCGCGCCCAAAGGTGTCCGGACCAAAGAGCTTCTCTTCCGCAGCTGTTGCCGGCGTAAAATGGGTCCAACGCATCCCGTTCGTAGTGGCACTGACCATATTCGTTCCCATCGGCATCGTAGCGTTCCTGATCAACTCTGGCATCCAAACGGTGCGCTCTTCGAAACGCATCCAGCTGCACGAGAAGGGATTAGCTGGCGTTCCGATCGAGGAGTATCGCGGCCCGTTATGGATGAAGGAGATCCGGGAGGAGGTCGAGCACGCTTACGAGACGCTCAACAGCTCCCAGAATCAGGAGTACCTCGGCAGCGACTCTGACGAGGATGATGACATCGAGGCTGTCGAGATGGACCGCAGCACCACGCAGCTTTTGGCACGCGAGCGCCGCATGTCGGTGCCATCGCAACCCACGCTGGCACTGGCGCCTTACCAATTCCAGATGATCCAAAACTTGGACTCGGTTGGATGGCACAAGTTCCCTGTCTGGATTCACAACGACAGACATAGCCACGCCGCCATTATTGTGCGGTGGGAGAAGAAGACGTTTGGCGAGGGCCACGTCGTCTTGCGGCACTGGCTCAACGAGGAGTTCACCATTTGAGTCATGTCATGCTTCTTAATTTGGAGTCGGAGTTGACGAGGCGATATGGCATATACCACTTGCTATCTTGGATGTTTCATTTATAGAAATGTTTTCACGAGATAACACTACCAACAGACAACATACAGCTTCAGTCGTTGGGCGTGCGCCATTCAAACACCCTTGCTCAGCCCTGGAAGTACATCTTTGCGGAGGGGAGTCATGTCACTCGCCGTCCTCGCCTGCCCATGTCACAACCCATATTGTTTCCCTTGTGTAACATGACTACCACCAGCACATCACCAGATCATGCCCCAGCCCATACCGACACTTGAAACCAACTGACTCTTCCACCGAATGCCTGGACCCAAATACTTCAAGGCGCCGCCCATTGGCGCCCGAAACCCAACGGACCAGATGATGAAAATTCACCGAGCTATTCCAGCCTCTCGACTCCAGAGATTTATCAGCATGTCACGAATCGACGGGAAATGTCGACTCGTGGCCCCGTTTCAACAACGTCGCCTCTCTAGGAAACAAAACAACGTCCAAAACATGCACCATCGGACGAAAGAAAATCTTTCGAGAGCCGGTTCACCGTCCCAACTTTTGTTTTTGTTTTTCGTCTTCTCCATTTACTTGTAGGTGTTCGACCGGAATCCTACCCTTGTAACACAATGAATTCTTGCTGCTTGCATGTAACGCCTTCTGTCCCTGTATTCACACGCTCTGTAATCCGTTCACTCCGTGCCAATATTCACTATCCAGATTTTCTCAATTCACACCTCCCTCACTTCTACTTCAACCCCCTGTCCCCCGAAATGTGGTACTGACCGGGGTTCCGCATACATTGCTCCGCACGGGCCACGAATCCTTCTTTCTTTTCATCCCGACCACACTTACCCGTTTACCGCTAGGACAGATCAAGGGTTTTCTTTCGGGGTCGCCATCCCCATCCCTGGTTATGTTCTTATCGATTGTGCAAAGATTACGTAGGGACTGGCTCGTGCACGGCGGCCAATCAGGAAAAGTCAATTGTGTCTTTGACATCAGATATGCCTCGAGCCAGAGGTAGGTGTCCCGTCATTGACAGCCTCACAACCACCAGTACACCAGAAACCCCCATGGCGAGGTGACGGTACCACTAGGGAATGAGGACATTGATCCTCTTAAGAAAAACGATAAACCTCTTCAGGATGACCTCCTCGCCATCCCCGCCGCGGCGAATTACGCGCGCTTCCCTCGCGCGCTTCGCATACGCACCCTCCGTCGTCTCCGAAACCCTCTCGCTCAGTAATGTACCGGCGGCGCCCGACATAGAAGACGTCGCTTCATCTTCCCATAAACGCAGACGGGTTGTTGTCACACATCAAACAGATGGAGCGGCCGTGAAGGTGGAAGAGGTGGACGAGACAAAAATTGAAACGGAACCCGCTGCACCAAGACGCAAGGCTCGAAAGCCGGCGCGCGTGATCAAAGGCGAGGACCCCCACGTCGAGCCGCCGTCGGACTGGGAGCAGATGTACGCCCTAGTCAAGGAGATGCGCCTCACCGGACCTGCCAAGGACGCGGCAGTCGATACAATGGGTTGCGAGCGCCTCTTCCACCCGGACGCTTCGGAGCGAGATCGCAGATTCCACGTCCTGATTGCGCTCATGCTTTCCAGTCAGACCAAGGACACGGTGAACGCCGTTGCGATGAAGAGGTTGATGACGGAGTTGCCGGCTTACAAGGAAGGTGCAGCCGGCGGATTGAATCTGGAGAACATCCTCGCCGTTGACCCTGCCAAATTGAACGAGCTGATTTGGGCCGTGGGGTTTCATAATAACAAGACCAAGTAAGTCTGGCGCCTCTACGGCCTGCAGCGCTGCAGGACAGCTGACTGTTCCAGGTTCATCAAAGCAGCGGCCGAGATCCTCCGCGAAAAGTTCGACAGCGATGTTCCAGATACGATCGAAGGGCTTACCTCACTTCCTGGCGTCGGGCCCAAGATGGCATACCTCTGCCTCTCAGCGGCATGGGATCGCACCGAGGGGATCGGCGTGGACGTTCACGTCCACCGCATCACAAACCTTTGGGGCTGGCACAAAACCACGCAGCCCGAGGCGACCCGGCTTGCCTTGCAAAGCTGGCTCCCGCGGGACAAGTGGCGGGAGATTAACTGGTTGCTAGTCGGGTTCGGACAAATGGTGTGTTTACCCGTGGGAAGGAAATGCGGTGACTGTAGACTGGGTTTGCACGGATTCTGTAAGGCGGCCGACAGGAAAAAGGTCATCGAGGGTCGGAAAGCGAAGGAGGTCAAGAATGAAATCGTGCGATCCGACGATGGGCTCGTCATCAAGACGGAAGAGATCACAAGGGAGGAGGAAGTAGTCCGTGATAAGATTGTAAACCATCAGCCGAACGGAGCAAAGTCCGCTGAGCAGCCGGAGTTCGAATCGCCGGCCGGAGATGCAATCTCGGGGGTGTCGAAAAGTCCCAGAAGAGGAAGGGCTACTTAACGAGACCGAAAACAAGGGTGCTTTCTGGGACGGAAGAGAGTCATTGATTTCATGAGAGAGTCCGATCAGGAGGCATCCTGTCGCAACATCAGCTTGCAACACTCACGCGCAGCAGCGCAGGGATTTCCCTTCGTGAATGCAGCTCGAGGTCATCGGACGGCACACGTCTCCGTACCGAGGCTTCGTCCGGGACTTGCCTACCTCGCTTCCGACGTCGATGGAGAGCGGGACCGATGTAAAAGTTCGGAGGGATTCCGATCTTTACAAGGGGATACCGGGGCGAGTGCTTTGTCAAGACGAGAGGGAGTCATTCAACCAAGCCGGCGCCCGCACTGTGCGGAAGAACTGGTTGGTGCAACGAAAAGGGGACGAAAGAGGACCAGATACGATATCGGAGATAGACCGGCGTTTGGTCAGCCAGGGCCCAGGGCCCAGAGGTAACAGCGTGCTCTGTGCCGTCATCACTCGAGGACCTCGCTGGAAAATGTCACAGTGTGACGTGGACGCGGCGCAGGCCGAAGGGCGAATTTTGGTGGGTGCTGACTCGTGGAGTCAGAGGGAGTCAGAGGACGATGAAAGCGGCCAGATGGAGCATGGCGTGCGACGGCTGTTCTGGAAAAGGGACTGAGGGGGGCAGGAGGCGGACGGAACCACACCTAAAGAGGATGTTCTGCAGCAACGGAGTCGTCTTGGGATGTTGTCCTCGCTGAGGTGCTGAAAGCTTCGAGGGACACGAGGGTTTGAGGGTGGAATGTTCGTCCGTCGTCTCAATCGGCTGAACTGGCGGTAACTCTGCGTGCTTGCACCCCGTCCTAGCCACACCCATCTATCCCGGCTTCTCCGTTGCCGGACCAGCAACCCCGTCATCAACCATTGACTCGTCACTAAGGACATAAAAAAACGATGGGAAGAGGTGCAGTAGAATGTTTGATAAATCGAATTGTAATGGCCAATCCTATCCTTTGGCGGCCGCAAGAAATAACCATGCGCCAAGACGCCGTGCAGGAGGGAATAGAGGCCGAACTATCCTAACTAGAGGTGCGATGCAACCCGCGGTATACGTCGTGACGATCAGAGGCCGCTCCGGATGGATACGCAGCGCGGATGCATAACGGAATCCAAGCAAAAACACCGCCGCTATCAATCACCGCCGCTTCTGCATTATGAAAGCGATCTTTAGCGAGATCGCAAAACTATTTCGGAAGAATTCATCGCTCGTCGCAGAGGTCCCAGATGTAGAAGGAGACGTGCATCGTTGTCGAGATCAAGGGTCCGTCTCCGCTATGGACGTCGGACTGTTCATACAGCTGGTGGTTTTCGCGAGCTGTGACTAGGTGGCGCAGACCGGGTAGCCGCATCTCAACGTGATGAGGTAGTCCGCGGTCAACCGTTCGGCGTGGAATGCGAACTTGTCGCATGGTGACCTCATACGCCGCGGATGACTTGAGTACGCTCGGCCTCGAGTTGAGCAGCGTTGCGCTCGTGGGACTGCTTCTTGCACTGCATTCCGTACTAGTTAGCACAAGGGTCCTTGATGGTAGCCACTTCCCGAGGCCTAGGAGCCAGGAGCACTCAAAACTAGCGTCACTACTTACGTCTTCCAAGCCGTCACACTTGTGATCTTCTAAGAGACGGTGCTTTCCGCAGAAATGACCGTTGCAAAAACCGCAATCACCGACGATACGCTGAGCAGCATCTTTGCACTCCTTGAAGGTGCAGCGGATTCTCTTCTGAGGCATGTTTGCGGGTTGTGGTGGTGGTGGTGACGTGGACGGTATTGTCAGGTGTTCGCGGTCAGACAGGCGAGGCAGCGCTGTTGGGACGATGGAGGGAGTGTGCCGTCGAAGAGGCGTCTTTATGCTGTCGAAGAGATGTCCGCTATAAGCCTTCCAGGTCGCGCAAGGCAGAGAAGGCGATGTTGCAGGTGGACACACGGGGTGGGAAGAAAAGTGAGAAATAAGGAGAGGATTCGAGGATGATGCGGAAATGGAGGTGAGTAATAAAGGAACGGAGCGTCAACAGAAGTTGGCTGGAGGCGAATTGTGTCAGTCCGTCGGTCAATGATGATCTAATAAGCAGCCGGGTTCAGGTCCATGTCCAGATCCTGGTCTAGGTCCAGGCAACGCGAGGCAAAGCAAAGGAAAGGCAAGGCAAAAGGCAACGCCAACGCCAACGCCAGCCAGAGACGGGCCCAGGTCGAAGGCGGGAGAAGCGCTCACAATGACAAGACAACAGGACAAGGAGGACGTGGAACCAGGGACAGGGTGGCTGGTGGAGCTTGGGATGGGGTTGAAGTGGTGAGAGGTCACTCAGCGCTGCGGTGGAGGTGGCTGTATATTCCGGTACCGCGCTGTACAAGTCGTGGAAGGGAGGGGCGTGCAGCTTCCCTCCCACGGCACGTCGTTTCGACCGACACGCCCCCTGTTTCCAATCCAGGCGGGCAAGTGCTGTGTACTCGCAGTAAGGTACTGCCCGCTCCGTACCTACCTCGCAGAATCTGTATTCCGAGGCCAAGTGGTGCTGCTTACCTCACCACTGCCGTGCGGTCCGCTTGCCCGTATCTTGGGCAGTCGGCCGGGCATCGTACTAGGATTCCCACCTGCTGCTGCTAATCTGCTTAGAAGTGTCCACTATATAAATTGAGGCGAGGGTATAGAGGACATGGGCCCTGCCTACGGACAAACTCGTGCCTCGGACAACATGACAACATCCTGCCTCCATCTGTCATTGCGCCATCTACCGTTATCCCCGGCTTCCATGCACTTTGTGTCTGTGACCATCAAATGCTGGCTTCTCGGCGCACATCGAGGGGAAAACGGACAATATGGATTATGGCCAATTCACTTGCAGGGCCGATGCAGGATACATTTTGATTGCAAGGCCGCCCAAGCAATAAGGCGAGGCAACTCGCTTGGTTTCGTATGAGCATACATTGAGGCAGGCACTCTGCATATACATAGTACTACCTGCGGTACCAAGGTAAGTCCACCATGGCCAATTTGGGCTTGAACACCACAAACCCCCAGAGCCAGAGCCCCCGGAGCCCCAGAGCCAGGAGAGGAGGTCGGACCCTCGGACGGGAGGCGTGACCACAGCTCCTATCATGCAGCCTCATCATGTATCTGGATTAGCGTATCCGCAGAAATGCGGAATGTGAGGTGGTATCCGAGACCTGGTTCTGCGGTTGGTGGTGAATGGTGAGTCGCGTCCCGATGCACTGCGCTGCAATGCACGACCAGGAGCATTGTCAGATTAGGGTACTGTGGTACTTAAGCCTATGAACAGTTATATCAGTAACATGTATTATATGGGCCCATATCCTTTTGGCCGTATGGTCAATTCGATAATTAAGAGTCTCATACGCTCTAAGCCATAGGTTCGAGTCCTATTACTATACCTAGTGAAAATAGATAAGAAATACTCTATATATATAGAGATATTCTATATATATATAGAAATACTCTATATATATATAGAGATATTCTATATATAAACTTAAGTCTACTAGTTAGAATAAGCTTAATAGACTCTAGTAGCCTTAAGGGAGTATATTAAATTAAAATATTATAATACTTAAGCTTATAAATAGTTATATTAGTAATATATATTATATAGGCTTATATCCTTTTAGCTGTATAGTTAATTTAATAGGAGGGTTTAAAAGTTGTATAACTTTCTCAAAAGATTTATAGATAAAAGGATCTATTTTTAAATCTATTTATAAAGCTTATATGGGTAGGGAGAAGCTCTAGAGATATTATATATAATTAGGGGGCAAAATCTGGTATGTATTATATATAACTAAACGTAGCTATACACGCCACGCGAAGCTCTATTTTAAGTAGTTTAAATAAGGCGAAACCTATAGAGATAGTACTAGTACCTAAGGTTTATCTAGTATAAATTCTACTTCTTAAGTATATTATTCCTAATATACCCCCCTAGTTTTAAAAGCTCTACTTATAAGCTAGTTTTTTAAATAATACTAATTAAACTTTTAATTTATATCTTATAAGAAGCTTTTTTTATTACCCTATTATTTTTATTAAACTTTTATTCCTATAATAAGAAGAATAATATTATTTATAAATTATTTAGATATTTTTTATTAACTAAAAAGTATTTTAAGTATTT
>QAPG01000063.1:119041-173665 GCA_004366825.1 Colletotrichum spinosum | reverse complement strand
ATACTATTTTAGCTATTACAAACTTTATACTATTAAAACCCTTCTATTTATTAATAAGGACTTTCTAATTATATAATTAAAAGATAAATATAATAATTAATCTTACTAGTTCTATATAATGTGAGGTTAACCTTTCTGAAAATAAACTCTATTTAGATATTAATACTACGAAGTTCCCTACTTCCTATAGAACCAGAACTTCCTATCATTATTACTATTTATATTAATATTAGTACTATTTTTAGATATTATTCTGAATGACCTATTCTTTAATGATTGAGAGTTGTTGATTCCTCTTAACCTTTTACTAGTTACCTATTACTAGTTTAACACTTATACTTAAAGTTATAAAGAAAGTTCGTAAGATACTTAAAATTATATACCTTCTTAAAGACTTTAGTATTACTATTTAGGTTTTAGGATTTTAAATCTATTATAATACTATAAAAATCTTCTTATCTTAATATAAATATATTAATTCTATTCTATACTATTTTAGCTATTACAAACTTTATACTATTAAAACCCTTCTATTTATTAATAAGGACTTTCTAATTATATAATTAAAAGATAAATATAATAATTAATCTTACTAGTTCTATATAATATACTATTTTAGCTATTACAAACTTTATACTATTAAAACCCTTCTATTTATTAATAAGGACTTTCTAATTATATAATTAAAAGATAAATATAATAATTAATCTTACTAGTTCTATATAAAGCAAACTAGTTATTTTAACTAGTTAGCTACTAATATTTAACTAGATATTATTCATATTATAAATAAACTATACTAAATAAATACTAACTTCTCTCTTACTTATTAATATACTATTAAATATTTCTTTTAATATTTTATTAATACTACTAGTTATAATATTATATTTAGAAGAATAAATCTTATAATAAATCTAAACTTCTATATTATAGTAGATACTATTTTTACTAATAATAGATTATTATATATATCTACTAATAGCTATATTATCTATTTTACTAAATCGCCTATTATTTAGAAGTCTAAAAAATAGATAATTATTATTCTAAATTCTATAGAGGTAGAGTTAATTAATTTTATACCTATTAGTATATCTCTTAAGTAGATTTAATAACATATTAAATAACTATTAAATTAATAGATTGCTATACTTATAATCCTCTTTACTAATAATATTAATATTCTAACTGATATTATAAACTTTCTAAATAAAATATATATATAAAATATTAATATTTAGTATAAATAGATTATTTAAAAAACTAATAATAATAATATAATTGTTTTATATTTTATTAAAAATACTAATATAATTACTAATAACCTTACTAAAATTCCAAATATTATTAAATATAAGGATTTTATTAGATTACTAAGAATAATAGATAGTTTAGATTGAGGATTACTTCTATAGGGATTACTAGTAATTAGATTAATTAATATTTAGTCAAATAGTATTAATATTATTAATCCTAAAAGTATCTTATTTTTGAAAATTCTTTAGATTTGGGGTTTTTAGCTAAAAACTAGTATTTTAGAAGTTTTAGATTAATTTTTTATATATTTAGCTAGTTGTAGGCCTAGCTTGAGGAAGAGTATTAAGGGGTAGGCTTATGGCTATATATATTATATACTATAGCTATATTATATACTAGCCTAGGCGTCTAGCTTAGAGGTATTACCCTCTCGCCCTTGTGCCTAAGGCCTCCCCTTTGGGAGACACATCACCAATTGCACTAATTGCTTCAGTTTCAGGACCTCTTGCCCAGAGGCCTCACATCAACAAATACGTCTCTGTGGTACAAGTGAGCTCCCGAATAGGTACGGGGAAGGCCCGTCATTCCATGTTTGTCACCATCATGCGTGAGATCGGACGACCCCAGTATGCCCAGCCTACCCCTTATCTCACGTCGCCGTGGACATGTGCGGTGAGAAATGTGCCGAGACCGAGACTTGCCCAAACTTCACAACAGTTGGGGATCGACTGATAAATGGATACTCGATGGCTCTCTTCTCAAACGGACTGGTCCCGGCAGACACACATCCTATCCTCGAACAAAGCTGGATGCTTCGCAACAGTCCTCTCTCTCCGTTTGTCATGGTCGAACATGAATTTATCGGAGCTCTGGCTCGCCCGCCGCTTCCAAAAACAAACAATTGTCAACTTGTACCGGGCTAGCTGCGATACCAGGTTGCCCTCGCAAAGCTTACAACTTGTTGAGCACTTAACATAGTGTGTAGTGGTGCGAGATATATGTGATGTAACTACTGTCTCTTCTGTCTACTGCCTCTCACTCAATCGATGATGGTCTCACTATGATATTTCTCTTTCATTTCTTTTCTGGAAAATGTTCCAGTCATCACGCCTTCGTACATGCAACCGAGACCTATCCGAAATGACCAACCCAACCGTACGGATATCCCCACGGAACACCTGCCAACATAGAAGATATATACAAGAAACAACCAACCCTACATTCAGACTTCATCGTCCTCAATCATACCCAAAACATCCAACTCGGTCTTGACGAGACGCTCAAACTCTTCTCGGTCAATACCCGACGAGCGCGCCAGCAAAAAGAGGCTGCGGATGCTCCTGGAGACGTGCTGCTTCACGCCGAACTCGTTTTGCTCCTGTTTGCCCGCACTCTCCTCGAGCTTCTCGACCATGCGACTTCCGTTGGTGCTGGCGCTCGACGCCGGGCGCGGATGGAGGAGCCCAGCCGCTGCTCGGTCCTCGTCCTGGCTATGAATCGAAGGCGAACGCGGCGGCTCTGCCATTATTGTCCAAGAGCCGTTGGTCTCTGTAAGACCTGGCTCGGAGCTGCCTTGGCTGATGACAGCGCCCAGGCCCAAGGGAGGAGCGACGTCGAAGCCTTCCACCTCCTCATCCGGGTCGTGCGCATCCATCGCCGGCTGTACCGAATCGTACTGCGCATAGTACGCATCCTCGGCTGACTCGGTACGGAAACCACCAAGCTGCGAGGCCTGCGAGGCCTGCGAGGCTTGCGAAGTTTGCGAGGCTTGGGGGGCAGGAGAACGCTTCATCGCATCATTGGCAGGCGTGCGAGCGGGAGTCGCATCATATCGATCCCAGTAGCCGTCGTCCTCATCCTCTTCGGCGTCATCTTGGGAGCTAGCCGCTAGCGGTTTCGGAGTGGTCGTCTTCGCAGGCCTGGAATCTGCGTACGCCTTCTCCGCTTCCGTGATTGTCGAGTAGCCGCCAAAGTCGCCAAAAGGGACGTTCTTGTCCACGACACTGACCTCACCGACTCTCCAACCATCACCGCCGCCGTCCTTGTCACCGACGCAGTAGATCAAGCGAAACGACAGCTCGAGTTCCTCGAGAACGACGAGGGCCTGCAGAGTCTCTAGGTCAAGTCTCCTGTACTTGGCCTTTGCGTCGTACTCCCAGTCCACCTCGACCTCGCCGGAAACGGGGTGCGGCTCTAACCTGCCGTTCTGAACAACCTCGGTCAGGCGCGCGGCCTTGTCGGTGTCGTATGCGAGCAGGCGAATCCATGGCTCCGTGCTCGACTCTGAAAGTAGTTGGACTCTTTGTCTCAAGATGGGGCTCAACAGCGGCAAAACACCGATGGCTGGTTGTTTGGAGATGGAAGCGGGTGGCAGAGCAGGCAGGATGGGAGCCAGCAGGCCGCCAATGTTTGGCATGGGTGGTGCTGTTGAAGACATGATGGTTATGATGTGGTAGTTTGGTACGATCGAACACTTCCTCAGGACCACGCTCGGCGGGGATGGGTGGAATATAATATGCCAGACAAGAAAAGAGGCGGTGGCCTAGTCCAACTCAGGATGGTGGTGGTAGTGCAGGTGGCCAAGTTGCGATGGTGACGATATCACATGCAGCCACAGCTGGGGATAGATGGATGTCTCGCAGGTCAGACTGACTGAAATCTCTGTCTTGGGCGCAGAAGAAATGGTGAGATGTCGAAGGGAAGATGAGCGATGACGGAGGAGAAGTACCGAGCCAAGAAGGATCATGAAAAAGAGACGGGGAGGAGTGGCAGATATAGCAAAGCGAGCGAGGAGGCGGAGGACGATGAGGAGGGGACAAGCCAAAGAAAGTATCAGGCATGGTAGTCGAGTCGGTCCTGGTTCCTACGTCTACGGCCCCATACAGACAGGTAGGTAGGTACGTGGTATTAGCGTATAGTGGATCTTCCCGCTCGCGAGTTCGGTACCTACCTCACTGTTCGTTCAGTGCTGCGTCCCCACATTGGATGGAGGGGCAAGGGCGGCGGGGGATGCCAAGCTGGGCGGTTCTAGCCAATGCAGAGGCACTTCAAAGGCCTGCTGCGACTCCGCCCAGGGGGGTTCGCCGCTTGTCGTCTCGGACGGAGGGAACCACTGAGAGCTGGCGAATTACATTGTCCGCTTGACCTGCTGGACTGTACGTACCTCCACACGACGTAGTGTGTCGTTTTGGCACGTGTCAACGTCCTGAATCACGACACCTTCCTCTGAACCTCTGCTTTGTCGTGTTGGCCGCCTCGTCTCGTGCCGGTCTCGTGCCGAGATTCCTTTCCGACTCTGGTCTGCTTACGAAGTATGCCCACCTTCAATAATCGTAATGTATTTCTGCCAGTGCAATCATCCCGAACGACTTATGCATCTAACGGTCCTCTCACGCAGTAGTTACGTAGGGCAGGTACTTGGGTATCTCAGTCCAATGTGTCGCGTCACATCAGTGTCGCCTCGCATTGATGAGACATCAACCTTTTGCCTGTCGTCTTCCACATGCGATTCACAATTCGATGCTTTTTCCTAACATCCAAACATATCACATATGGTCTGTTCTCACTGCGCAGTCTTTGGACGCTCATCTACGCCCGTTCCTCTTCCCATTTGCGACAGATTACTTTTCCCGCCTGGTCCTGAATGAGGCGTTGCCCTCTCATTTCTCTCGTTGCCCGTAATGTACGACCCCTCTGTGTCGTCACAAGACTGGTCAGGGTCACCAGACGACGCCGGAAGAGCAAACAAACTCGGGGTTTGTGGATGACGATGATGTCGGCATTCCTCACAGAGGCCAGGTCTCGAATTGAGGTCCCGTGAGAGCCAAGCCCCCCGTCTCATCTTTCTCTGTTGATTCTCTCGCCATCTCTTTGTCAGTTTCAATTGCACTCGAACTTGCATCTGCACAGCGCTGCACGCTGCGTCTTCGATCTGGACGCGCTCGGCTGGCCCGCACGGGTGAAAGGGACCAGACCCTGCGTGGCTATGCCAACTGCCAGCCCACTTGCCCACTCAAGCCACTACGGATAAAGACAGACGCTTTACTCCCGAGAAGCCTAGCATGTCCAAGTACCTGCGTGCCTACCTACATAAGTAAGGTACCTTACCTACATATGTACAAGTAGGCACTTAGTACCTGAGGAAGGTACCTACGCAGTAAATCTGCTTGTTGCTACCGTGACGCCCGCGGTGGAGCTCAACGCGCTATCTCCCCAAGAAGCTGCAGCGCGAAATCTCCCTGACATCCCGCTATCGTGGAAATTGCGTCACGGTGCTTGGGACATGCCTGGGGAGCTGTCTCTCTTAGGTACCCAGCAGAAAATTCCCACGCGAGCACTCAACGAACAGACTCAACGCCAAAAATAACAAAGCAGACCGAACTTGTCCACCAGCCGAATAAACGACGGACCGAGACGAACTGACCTCCGAATCGCTTGCTTTGCCCTGCCCTGCTTTCTACGCGATCACCGGAAAGATTCTCAGACACGCTTCTCGACAATTGAGACTTGAGACCCTCAGCCTCAACCTTCGAAGCTTCCGATTCCGACTTGTCCAAGCTTCCCAGCAGTGCCACGCGGGCAGCATCAAACGGGAAGCACCCGACGTGGCAACTCGGTTCGCGCCGCTTGGACGAACGCCCACAGACTCGCGGCTCATCTGACTCTCTGAACCTGCTCCGGTCCCGAACCCAGCCTGCCCATCTCCGGCGAACTACTGCTCGCTGTCAAATCATTTCATCAGCATAGAGTTGCGCCCCAGGTCCCTGCGAGGACACAGCCGAATGCATGTCGCCCAGCGGCGAACGCCTCAAGGATGAGGTAAGGTCTTGGCCCATCTTGACTAGTCGCCGTTGACCCTCGACACGTCACGATGCTCACACCTCGTCCACCTAGGGCTCCCGACTGCAGGTCGTAACGGCCGGCGCTACCGCCGGCCTTCTTGCACGGTATGCACATCGTCACCTGCCAGACCCTCGAGTGTGTGACTCAATGCTGACTTTTTGGTCTGCTTCGCCAGCTTTGTAATCGCTCCCCTCGATGTCGTCAAGATCCGCCTCCAGCTGCAGACACATTCCCTCTCCGATCCCCTGTCGATCCCCTCCGCCGAGGGCGGGCCCGTGTACAAGGGCACGCTGAACACGATCAAGCACATCCTCGCCAACGAAGGCCTCACGGGGTTGTGGAAGGGCAATGTCCCGGCAGAGCTCTTGTACGTCTGCTACTCGGCGGTCCAGTTCACGACGTACCGTTCGACCGCGCAACTGCTTCAATCGGCCTTTGACGACAAGCTTCCACACGCCGCCGAATCCTTCATCTCCGGAGCCGCGGCCGGAGCTGCCGCGACGACGGCCACATACCCGCTCGACCTGCTACGGACACGTTTTGCGGCGCAAGGGAACGAGCGGATATACAACAACCTTCGACACGCCGTGACCGACATCTACCGAGACGAGGGCGCCCGCGGTTTCTTCCGAGGGCTCGGACCTGGTGTGGCGCAGATCGTGCCGTACATGGGCATCTTCTTCGCCCTGTACGAAGGCCTGCGCCTTCCCCTCGGCAATCTGCAGCTGCCCTGGGGCGGCGGCGATGCCACTGCGGGCGTGGTGGCGAGTGTCCTGTCCAAAACCGCCGTCTTCCCCCTAGATCTGGTGCGGAAACGCATCCAGGTCCAAGGGCCGACGAGATCGCGCTATGTGCACAAGAACATCCCCGAGTACCCCGGCGCGGTGCATGCCATGCGGATCATCTTCGCGAACGAGGGCGTACGGGGGCTGTACCGGGGTTTGACGGTCAGTCTCATCAAGGCTGCGCCGGGCAGTGCCATTACCGTTTGGACGTACGAGAGGGTGCTGCGGATAATGATGAGACTTGAAAACTCGGACGAACAGCGTTTTTGAGGGCGATGGGCCCTTGAACAAGTAGACGGAGGTAAGATACCCGGTAGAAGCAGATTAGAGGCGTAAAAAGAGCCGTCATAGACCATCAGACACGTCTAGGCGTTGATATTACCACTTTTAGAAATAATGGACTGTAGACAACAAACTTTGTTGGCGCTCGGCGTGAATGACATCGCGCACAACATCTCCGGCCTACTACAACGCGCCTGTCGAGAACCTCGCTCATGGCGTGACGGACGTATAAAACAACCACATGCTTGCAAGTCTACAACACCCCATGAGAAAAATCAAGGGTCCCTCCTTTGGGGACTGCAGGCTGGGCGCTCCGAATGTCCCGTGGTGCTGTCGCACATCGGCAACTTCTGTCGGTTCATCAGAGGCTTGTTCATCGTGCTGGAGTTGAATGGCGTCGTCTGCCACCATCGTCCGTTGAGTATTCCTCGGGTCCCCTGGTGTAAGTGAGCGGACATCGAAGCGATGCCTAGCTGGATGAAGTATTGTTTTTCTCGATGGGTAGCCGAATATGGGGTGGGCAGTGCGAAGATCCCGATGCCAAATGACCTGGTCGTGAACCGCCGCGTCCGCGAGACGATGTTGAGCAATTTCTCATCCGGACCTTGACGACGGCTTCAAATATGCGTCTTAAATTTTGTGACGACTGCGAGCGTGTCGGTCTACGATGAAGTTGCGCGGGGCTCAAGATTGTGGATTCCTGACGTCTGCAGGGCTGCTTCGTTCTTGTGGGCAGATGGCAAGTATGTTGCTGCGGAACGTCTGGCAGCCTTGGTTCACGGGAGGACAGCGAAAACAAGGACGTGTGTGGCATGGTCAAATCCACTGCTCACGATAGTTGAAGCCAGGGCGGTGTATCGTGCCGGTACGGTACAGATTCCTGCTGGACACATTCCCCCAAATTACTCAGCTAACATGTGCTGCCGCGTAGCTGGGCAAGGAGACAAGCTCAGAACCTCGCCCTGACCTTGGTCTCTTTGGGTACTCGGCTTGGAGCGAATATCTGGGCATTTCGGATTCTAGGGGAATAGGTGTGGGTTCACTTGCCGCCGATATCCTTCGTCATGGTCGCCCCTTTTAACGGGTGCGGCTGTGAATATAAAGGCAGTTTGTGTCTTTGGTTCGTTCTGGTTCAGGCAGCAACGGGCATGAGATGGAGGCTATCCGACGCCGATCTCGCCTCGAACAATTTCAAGGGCTATGATAAGATATACAACGTTGCTGTTTGTGCTACACCGAATGCCTCATCTCATGCTGGACATTGGTTCTCATTCGCTCTGGAAGAATACTCCGACGACAACGCTGACGGACCACGCACGACGAATGAATATTCATACAATGTGTGCAAAAAAGCTGTTGGCGTCATCATGATCGGGTCATTGCAACGCATCTTCTTCTGAAAGCAATCAGCTATCCTCAGTCTGAAGCCGACTGGTCTGCCCACCATTCTGCTCAAGAAGCCTGGGTGGTTCGGTTACCAGTTTTACATACATCAGCATGGCACATCTCCCCACAGTGAGAGCCATCGAGCTCACCATGGCCACGTCTACAACCCGAGGGCAAGTATGCACATGATGACATTTTCGTATGAACAAACGCACGCCAATATACACCAGACTCATCCCACCCCCGAGCCACAACCTTTTCCATCTACTTCTTCAGCGGCCCGTTCTCCTTCAACCCAGTCACGGCCCCCGCGTTCACCCTGTCGGCGCGCTCGGTGCACTCCTCGATGACCTTCCAGAAGAGCGCAATGTCGAGGCCGCGGGGTATCCTCACGCCCTCGCTGCCGGGTTCGAGCAGCCGCGCGACGGTGCGGCCGAGCTGGGCCTTGCCGGCCTGGGCGTCCTCGAGGGACCCCTCGGTGACGACGGTGAGGTCGAAGCGCTCGTGGTACTTTACGCAGTTGCCCTTTTTGGCGTTGAAGTCGTGAAAGGGAATCTCGTGGCGGGTGCCGGTGAGCACGGCGGCGACGGCGAGGGGGTCGTGGAGGGGCGGGCCGGCGGTGATGCCGAAAACGTCGCTGATTTTTTTGCCGTCAGTGTTTTCTTCTGAGAGTAGGGGCGGGAAGCAAAAAAAAAGGTAAAGGTTACCTGTAAGTTTTGGCAAAGAACATGAGGAGTTCGACCAGCATCTGCCTCAGCGTCGTCTTTCCCCGGCCGGTTTTCTCCCCGCCCTTGCCGTACAGCAGCAGATCCCTCACCTCCTCCGTCGCGAGCACCTGGTGCGACAGGTCCAGCGGCACGAGGGTCGTTTTCGCGGCCAGGGCCTTGTTGTGGAAGACGCTGGCGGCGGCCTCGGGGTCGATGATGATGTTGAACTCGGCCCAGGGGGTCCAGTTCCCGACGCGCGGGACGCCGTCGACGACACCCATGACGATGTCGGTGAAGCCGTCGCCGATGGCGCCGCCCATGATGCTGAGCCCGCGGATGTGGGCGACGAGGTGCGGGTGGCGCTCGAAGAGCTGGGCGACGTTGGTGAGGGAGCCGGTGGCGACGAGCCAGGCCGTGTTGGCGGGCTGGGCGGAGAGGGCGGCGGCAATGGCGTCGACGGCCGGGACGGAGCGGTCGGCGGGCTTCAAGGGTTGCGGGAGGAGATCGGTGCCGTCGAGGCCGGATTCGCCGTGGATGTCGGTGGCGGCCTGCATGGGCGGGCGGGCCGTGGGCTTGGCGGCGCCGACGTAGACGGGAATGTCATTGTGTTTGCCGATGGCTGTGAGGATAGACGAAGCGTTGGCGGTTGTTTTTCTGGAGGAATTGTTTAGTACTAAAAGGACAGCTGTGAGGGGGAGCTGGCGTGTTATCGAAGCCCTCGTCACTCACTCCAAGGGGGCGTTGCCAAAGACTGTCGAGACTCCCAGCAGCTTGATGGTGGGGTGATACGCAGCCAGGAGAATGGCAAAGGTGTCCTGAAGATCATGGTCAGCATGAGTGAATTCTCAATTGAGTCCGGCGGCAGGACGGCGCGGCACCGTGCATGAGATGGCATGCAACTCTGTGAGCCACTGAGTGAGGTTGAGGGGGGGAGGACGACCCCCTCACACACCACCATCTTGATGAGGGGCACTTCGACTCACATCGTGGCCAGGGTCACAGTCCAACCAGACTGGTACTGGGGTTTCGGGCAAGTCTAGTTCAACCATGGTTACTTTTAAAAATGCAGATATTCAAGTCGTACAGGGCGAAGAAGGGCAAGGCAAGAAGACGAGGTAAATCCAGAATACAATATCGAGCGAGGCAACAACAACAAGGTGCTCACGAGGGTTGTGCTGGGCAGGTCAAAAGCCACAATCGTTGCCGTGCGCTTTTAGTTGCCATTGGCGGCGTTTCCACTCTTGTGGATAACACCAATATACACAGTACCTAGTGCACTCACACTAGGTACTAATAATTACTGCCCAGGAACTCTGGTCTTGGGGCTGCTTAGGTTCTCTGGGGCGCTTGGGATGGGGGCGGGGGGGAGGCAGTCGTTGCTGTAACCTTGACAGACGGTGCCACACCGTCGTGAGGTATGGTAGTTGGCGACGACGTGGACAAGCATGATTGAGAGACGTTGGGTCACTTCCATCATCGTCACATGATAATGCCAACAAGTCTTCCAACCTTGGAGTTAATTTTGGATCTGCCCCGTATGTGACTGCCCTTGGGCACCAACCGAAACGAAACGAAACGGAACCCTATGGATGGTGCTTGGGCCGAGGACTATGTCCGTCTCGCGAGCTTCTGATTACCTCAGAGAAACGGTGCCCCAGGCGCTTACGGAAGCCAAACGGACACCCTCTCGGTAAGGCGGTGCCCTCCGAAGACCCACGGGCCACCGGAGCTCCTTCTGCGCCCGTTTCGGAAAGTCCAGCAGACCCAGCGTCTACCACCGAAATAACTTCCGTCTCTGCCGGGGCCCGGCTTTCGAGGCAAGGCTTCCATCATTAATCCCAGCACCGACTAGCTGAGACATCGTCATCTCGATGTCTCCAACGTCATGGACGCCTTGTGACCAGCTCGGTTGAATTAGAGTTGCGTCTTCGCTGCATTTGCAAACACGGAGCGTGAAATAGCGTCGTAAAGTGACCTCCGGATCGGGTATATGGAGATGTTCATCCGTGGCGACATCATCGGCGACTCGTCTTCTATCAATAACCCTCTGATGCTGTGTGCCTACGATCTAGGCCCCATAGTTAAGGCTTCACAGTGTCTGACCGCACGTGCTGGCGAGGATAGCATGACGACGCGCCATTCCGAACATGAAGCTCAGAGACTCGTCTATGGTAAGCCCGAAACCGTGCTGCTGGTGTCGTGCGCCCAAGACAGGCAACTGTGCGAGATTGTGCGGCTTCCTCAAGACTTGCCAGCCGCTTTCCTCTGCTCCATGATCTTGAGCACATCGGCAGCATTATTGACGTCGCCCTTCCTCTTCTTCGGGCCCCTCTTCCTCTTGGCTTTGCCTCCGTGAGCACCACCTTCGTCATCGTCGTCGTCGTTGCCCCATTTCGACAGCTTGATTGGCTCGTCGTCAAAGTCTGCCTCGTCCTCGAACCTGCTGGTGCCGAAGCCCATGTCCAAGTCCTCGGCGTCGCGGTCGTTCATCTCCAGCATCTTCTTGTGTCGGGCTGCCCGCGCCTTGGCCTCTTCGTCGTCGTCGTCCTCCTCCTCGTCGTCTTCGACCGCCTTGTTTGCCGCTTTGAGCTGCGCCGCCCTCTTGAATGCGGCCATGATGGCCGGGTCCTCCATCGACGGCGCCTTGAGCTTCTGTGAAGAGACGAGCTCCGTCTTGGAGCCCTTAAAGTAGTTGCGAGGTCCTGCAGGCCTGGGCGGCGGCGGCATCAGCGTCGAATCTGCTGCCGCTGCCGCCTTGGCGTCTTCCGTAGCTTCGGTAGCTTCCGCCTTGGCATTTTCTGCCGCCTTGCTGTCGTCGCCTTCGCCTTCGCCTTGACTGTCGTCGTCGTCGCTGGTGTCCATGTCCGCGAGTGGGTTGTAGTCGTCCCCGGCGTCGGCAAAGATGTCGTCGTCTTCGTCTTCTTCTTCCACCTCTTCCTGTTTCTTTCGGTAAAATTCGGGCACTTCCATGCCCAGCGGCTTCGCGTCCTTGTCGGGGATGAACTCCTTCCGCTGCTCTTCCTCCAAGCCGGGTTGTGACCTGCGGACCTTTCTCTTTTCGTGTCCGTCTTCGTCGACAATAATCAAGACCTCGCGCCCCAGGCTGTCTCGTTCAATGCGTGATCCTGCCTTCTGCTTCGCCCCGATCTTCTTGAACTTGTCTCCCAGCGCCGACTCCTGCTGCGCCTTGGCCGCCGCCCTGGCTGCCTTCATCTCCGCCAGGATTTGGTCGCGTGTCCTCTTCTTTCCGGGTGCTAGTGCCACGGGTGCAAACTGTCCCCTCTTTTTGACCGTCTCTTTCTCAATGGCCTTGACTTCGGTGCTCTCCATCTTTTCAAACTCGTCGTCCACATCCTCCTGTGGCTCCGATTCCTCGGCCTCTTCCTGTTTCTCGCCATAGACATCTTCGCCCTTTCGTATCCTTTCCAGTAGTTTAAAGTCCAGTCCCTTGACCAAATGCGTGCTGGTAATGTCACCGCCGGCGATTTCGTTTCGTAGCCTGTCAAAGGTTTCCTGGTCAATCTCTTCCTTCTTGAGCGACTCTTCCAGTGCCTTGATTCGTTTCGCTCGGTCGTCTTCTTCCTCGTCGTATCGTTCCTTCGACCGATCTACGTAGCCTTCGGCAAGGCGAATACCTTTTGGCGCAGAAGATCGAAACTTCTTCTGAGGCTGGTTCGCTTGGTTCCTCGCCGCCAATTGTCGCGCGAATTCTCCCTGGCTACTGCCGAAGCCAACTGATCGCCTAAGGTCTGTCAGTAGATTGGTTTTAGCAGCGATGCCAGTAAGACTCACGGTGTCATGGGGATGCTCGCCCGCTGTCGCGAACCGAGTGCAGCGGTGCCTGCTGGACTGGAACGGCTGGGAGTGACTCCATTGCTGGGAGAAGTCCCCTTGCTGGCATCCGCGCCCACAAGCTTGCGAAACTGCTCGTTGTTCATGTTGGCGCTAGCTCAAGGGCAGGCTGTTGACTTGGGTACTTCGAGCCGATGAAGAAAAGCTGACGAAGAGGCACCGAAAATCAGTGACATGCGAAGCAGAAAATCGCAGGAGCCGAGTCTGGGGAAATTTCTGCTTAGTCATACCAGCACGGCAGCCACACAGGGGCTGACACAGGGGTGCTTGCAAGCTGCAGTGTGGCCCAAGCTTCTACTTGCAGAAAGCGCGTCGCCCCACCCACTTTACGCGGTTGCAGGTTGCAGGCATCAGTCCCGATACTCCGTTGTGTCCGTCGCATCGCCAACTTCCTCTGTTCACGGACGCTGAATCATTTACAGGCCCGGCGGCGACTCGCACCTTGATTCACCTTTGCCCTGTACAATGTAGGATATCATAATCGCGCGGTTTTGGTTAGCGATTTCGTTGGAGAGCCAGTCGACGCGCTAGTGTTCATCATCACCCAACCTTGCGGACGGACAATCATTCTTTACAGATGCTCGCCTGAAACTGCCCATTCGCTTCGTGGCAAAAATGGGTAGTCGGCTCGACAAAAACTCCTCACAAGTGAGGAAACGGATCGAAAGTCATCAGTTTGACGATGAGGCCGGTGAAGAGTACGAGGGGAGCGCCTTTGGTGGCTTTGGTGACTACTTCAGGCGCAAGAAAATCAAGCTGCAAAACCTCGACGCCGACATTCGAGCCTCCTCGTCCGACAAGCCGCAGATCTTCAAGGGCGTCGTTGCGCATGTAATGGGCTACACGCAACCGCCACTTCATGTGTAGGTCATCTGCCCAGCAGGGAAACGGCTTGACTGACGCCTTCAGTTTGCATCGTGAACTCGTACAACATGGCGCCGGGTTCTTGCAGTATCTGGATTCAAAAACCATGGCAACACACATCATCGCGTCGTCTGTACCGCCCAAGAAGTCTGTGGACTACAGCAGGTACCGACTCGTGAAACCAGCCTGGGTCACGGAATCGATCCAGGCTGGGAAACTGCTGCCCTGGTCGGACTTTCGGGTCGACAACGATGGGCCGCGACAAAAGGTCTTGAAGTTTGACAGCTCCAACAAGCTCAGCCAGGCGACGCCTCAGCAGAAGCAAGGATACCGAGAGCAGACGGAAAACAGCTTCTACACCGGTCAGTTCAGGGCGTCCACCAACAGCCCTGCCACACCGTCGCTGGGTCGCTTTGTGGAGCGTGCTGAATCTCCTCTTGCTCGGAAACACGGCCGAGGATCGAATGGTCCCACGCCACCTCCGCCTTTCAAAGTTACGAGAGCCGGGCCCAAGGGTGGACCGGACGAGTTTGACGACGTAGAAATCGACGAGTTGATGGTTGACATATTGCCAGCCGAGAGCCCAGAAAAGACGGACGAGAAACACGAGAAGCCTGCGGTATCAGAGATCGAACCCGAAACGCAGGCTCCCACCGACAAGAAGGTGAAACGCGAAGCATCATTGCCGGAGAATATGACGTCCGAGGAACACAACGCCTGGCTTCTCTCCGACCCGAAGATTTGGAAATCGTCGACGGCAAACCCTGACTTCCTGAAGCAGTTCTACTCGGAAAGTCGTCTCCACCACCTATCTACCTGGAAGGCCGAGTTGAAATCAAGAGTGCAGCGGCTGGCTAAAGAGAAGGGACCGGCCATGGCACCTGCGAAGAGGAAGCCGGGGTCGCGGCGGTACGTCATGCACGTCGACTTTGACAGCTTCTTCTGCGCCGTGTCTCTCAAGCGCCATCCGGAACTCGTCGACAAGCCTACAGTGGTGGCGCATAGCAGTGGCCCGGGATCGGAGATTGCGAGCTGCAACTACGTCGCTCGCAAGTTTGGAGTCAAGAACGGCATGTGGATGAAGCGCGCGCTCGATTTGTGCCCCGACATAAAAGTGTTGCCGTACGATTTCCCCGCCTACGAGGAAGCAAGCCGCCATTTCTACGAAGCCATTCTGGATCTCGGAGGCATCGTTCAGAGCGTCAGTATCGACGAAGCTTTTGTCGATATTACCTCTCTCGTGCTTTCCAGCGCCGGCTCGGATGGCGCGGGCGTAGAAGAGGGCAGCATATGGAGAGAGCAAGAAAAGGCGGATCAAATGGCTGCCGAACTGCGCGACAAGATCAAAGCCTCGACCGGCTGTGCCGTATCGGTAGGTTTAGGGGGCAACATATTGCTAGCCAAGGTCGCTCTTCGCCGCGCCAAACCGGCTGGGCAGTTCCAAATGAAGCCAGAACAGGTGCTCGAGGTCATTGGAGAACTCGAGGTGAAGGACCTCCCCGGCGTCGCGTACAGTCTGAGCGGGAAACTCGAGGAAATCGGGGTAAAATACGTCAAAGATATTCGCCAAGTGTCGAAAGAGCGGCTGTCCTCATCGCTGGGACCAAAAACGGGCGAGAGGCTGTGGGAGTACGCCCGCGGCATCGACCGCACGGAAGTCGGAGAGCAGCCGCCCAGGAAGTCTGTCTCTGCAGAGGTCAACTGGGGTATACGCTTCATTAATCAGCAAGAATCAGAGGACTTTGTCATGAATCTCTGTAAAGAGCTCGAAAGGCGGTTGCTGAATGAGCAAGTCAGGGGCAAGCAGTTGACGACGAAGATCATGCGTCGAGCTCAAGACACTCCGTTGGATCCGGCAAAGCATCTGGGTCACGGCAAATGCGACAGTTTCAGCAAGAGCACCGTGTTCGGAGTGGCAACCCACGACGCCGAGATCATTGGCAAGGAAGCCGTCTCCATACTCCGCTCCTACAGGTTCACCCCCGGAGACCTACGCGGGCTTGGTGTCCAGCTCACGAGGTTGGAGCCTATCAAGTCTGGCCCGTCTGGACCGGAAAGCAGCCAACGCAAACTGGCCTTTCCTACATTTAACGGTTCCATCTCGGCAAAGAAGGCGCAGGCTGACCCGATTGAAGAGTCAAGGAGCCCATCCAAGCCGAAGTCGAACAGCAGAGGAGCTACGGAAGATCCCATTGCCGACGATCCTCTGACACCAAGAAAGCCAAAGGTTCACCCGGCTTTGGCGCTCGCGCGTGCCGGAGAAAGGGACGACAAGGCACACACACCCCTCAACATCATGGGAACCCAGTTCATCCTGCCCTCTCAAGTCGACCCAGCCGTGTTGGCCGAACTCCCGAGTGACATTCGCGCAAAACTCCTAAAAGGAAAATCAGCGCCGGCACCGAGGCAGCAAGCCTCGCCGCAGGCCAAATCAAGAAGCAACAGCCCAGCTGTACAAGAGGAAGTACCGTCCCAAGTGGACCCCGAAGTGTTCAACGCGCTGCCAGACGACATGAAGGCCGAAGTCCTCGCGCAATACGGCCGCAGGCAGAACCAAACCCGCCTACCGCAATCTCCGCGCAAAGACAGGCTCATCCAACCGAAGAAACCCATCACACCGACGAAGCGAGGCCGGAACCTCTTCAACAATGCACGTGAGAGGCAGCAGGACGCAGTCGCGAACCGCATGCAGACGAGTTTCCTCCCCAATAAGGGCCCGCTGCCCGCGTTTCGGGAACCGGAGGAGCTCGACCCGGGGTTCCTCGCCGAGCTGCCCGAGGACGTCAGGCGGGAGGTCATCGAGGACCACAGGCGGAAACGGCTCAACCAGCGGTCCGGCCTCAACTTCAACGCCCCTCGGAGACACCACGCGGCCGAAACGGAGGCCCTGCCCGGCGGGCAGACGAAGCTGCAGTTCCCCGCGCCGCCGCCAAAGGCTACTTTCATGGGGTCGGCGGTGAAGTCGGCGCAGGAGATCAAGGACATGATCGAGGCCTGGCACGACGGCACGCGCGCCACGGGGCCCCACGAGGACGACGTCGTTATGTTCAAAAAGTACCTCGGCAAGGTCGTGCTGGAGGAGCGGGACATGCCCAAGGCGGCCAAGCTGGTGCAGTGGCTGGAGTGGCTGGTGGAGGACGACGGTAGCGAGGGCCGCGGCGGGAAGCAGGGGTGGAGGGCGACGTTGTCGGGGATCAAGGCGGAGGTGCAAAAGGCCGTCGAGCAGAGAGGTCTGGGTCCCTTGAAGCTGTGATGCCATGTACGAGAGTTACGAGTTATGATGGTGCTGGTGCTGGTGCTGGTGCTTTGGTTCTTGGCAGTCAGAGCTGGGGGTGGCAAGCATGATTTTGACAGAAAATCTGTATTCGAAATGGATTGCGAGCGATGACCAACATCAGGGGTATTTTCCAAAGTCCTGAACTACCCTCCACCCATCTGCGCCTGAATTCGTATAACTTCATCCATTTTCCTTTCCTTCATCTATCGTCGGCAGCTCTCTCTCAAGCCAGCAAGTCCCATCACAGCATATACACGGCCAATCCCGCGGTGAACACCAACCCCCAGGCCGCCGCGGCGACGTGGGCGCTCCCGCTCTCAATCATGTAGACGCTCAGTTTCATCGAACCGCCGCAAATCATCTTGTCGTTGCCGTCGCAGGTCATGTTGCAATCGGAGTCGGCGTACTTGGCCGAGAGACTCGAGATGTGCGAAGAGCACCAACACTCGCTGTTTTTTGTCAGCATTTCCTTTTTTACACCCCCTTTTCACCCTCTGAGCGGTAGCCGTGTCTCCCCACCACCAAAGATTCGGGAAATGGCCAGAACAGAAAAGAAAAAAAAGGGTGGCAGAACTCACCGCGAGTACTCGATCCCGGCATACTTGTACTCCTTGTCGGTTCCCTTGCTGCAGAAACTGAGACACAGGGGCACCGTCATGTTGCCCATGAGGACCTGGTTCGCGCCGTCGGAGAGGGCGCGGTCGCCGGCGGTGCCGGGGAGGTTGGTCGTCTCGTTGTAGCAGCCCTGGTATTTGTACTTGCTCGAGTCGGTGTAGATCTGGGGCGTCTGGGCGGCGGCGAGCCCGAAGAGGAAGAAGAGGAGGGGGAGCATGGTTGAGAGGGTGTTGGTGAGCGTGGTGCGGGCCATTTTGCGCTGGGGGGAGTGTAGTCGCCGCGATCCGTAATGGATGGTGTCGGTACGTTTGGACGGTTTGATGGGTATCACGGAAGAATATCACGGCGATATGCTGATATCAGCTCGATGAATTTGGCGAATGAATGGTGACATATGAATAATGATTGCAGAAGAAACAACGGCGCGATCTTCTCATGGTCGAGAAAACATGCTGGTAGCACAGGATTAAAGAGCGTCTGTTCTCGCCCGCCGTCTCGGGAGCCGCGTCCGAGAGAAGATCCCTCAGCCGGAAAGGACGCAGAAAACCAAGCAGGGGGAGACTAAAGGGCTGGCGTCCCGTAGAGAGATTAAATGCGTCTAGACTGCGCCGCGAAGGCGCGCCTGCGACCTCTACACTAAGGCCGTGTGGGAAATCTCGCTCTCACAATTCGAGAGACGGCCTTTGGTGAGAATGCACGTCGTCGGGAAGGGGTTAGCGCGCTGGGGAGTTACTTGTACAGTGGACTACCTGTCGATTAGTAAAGCACCCACGGGCGGCCACAGTCAGGGACTGGGCCTGCGGGCCGGGTGGGAATCCACAGCAGCTGAGCGCTGGAAGAAGCCCAGACCAGATGGGGAATGGAGGGGTTTCTTAGGGTGTGGTCTGTGTGGCTTACCTAAGGTACTTACCCAGTGCACTCCGTACCTACCTTATCGGGGATTGGCGAGATTGGCTTCTTTCTTTCCAAGGCACCTAGGCGCTGGCAATATTTCGCTGCGCATTGTTCAGCGGTGCCCTTGGCATGCTGCAGATTGAGACAGGCAG
The DNA here is from genome assembly GCA_004366825.1 of Colletotrichum spinosum. NCBI lineage: Eukaryota > Fungi > Ascomycota > Sordariomycetes > Glomerellales > Glomerellaceae > Colletotrichum > Colletotrichum spinosum. The sequence goes on along the minus strand of QAPG01000063.1, from coordinate 154,749 downwards.
CTTTATCCCCTGGATTGGTCACGTCTTTGATTCGCAGCGCCTCGTGGCTGTGCCTTGTCTTTGAAAGATCTCACCCGGGCCGAGAACACCTGTACGACACGATCTGGTCCATTTCTGACGTCTGAATTGTCTTGCGTCGACAAACGGTCGAAGCTAGGTATGAGACAGTAACCCATGTCTCGAGACACATCGGACCGTCATCGTCGAGCGGTTCTCCTTGGTCACATTTGCGAGCTAGAGAGCTCGGAGTGGCAGGTCCCTGAATGTGACATTTACCACTTGACGTGACGCTGGCACCGTGAGATTGTTATGTACATGTCAGTGCGGTCTCGTCTTCCAAAGTGTTCGTCTAGTCGTCAAGTCGGTCTCGTCAAGATCATAAGTCGTTACTATTCAGATATCTGCATCAGCTGCGGATCTCGGCTTAAAAAAAGCATGTCCAAGACACTTACAAGCATGCGCTCAGTTCCAAATCCCCATGGACCCTAGCCTTCAGAGTCACCTCGATATCGAGGTTCAAGTCCAACCTCACGGCAAAACTGCGGCTTCCTCTGTTCCCTCCTGGCCTGCCATCCCCCAACGGATGCAACTTTCGCGGCCTCCTTCTTTCTCGCCCTATGTTCTGTCCTATCCTCCGGGGAAGGTCTTGTTCCGGCTCTGTTTCTGAGCCCGACGAGTCTCCAGCTGCCGGGCTCCGTAGGCTGCAAGGCACAGAGGCAGGTTCGTCTTCCATATGGATAAAGGACGTCTGCTCGACGGGCAGGGAGTCGTCGAACGGCATGGGGCACCATATGAAGCGCTGGTCGGCCAAGGGCTCAACGGAACTGTAGAGCTCTTTGGGGAGCCAGACGGTCATGCTGTTTCTGGACGACATGTTGAGTAGTTTTGTAAGCGAACGTGGGTGCAAGCGAGTGTAAGCGAGGGTACAAGCAAGACGACGTGCAAGAATCTACATGAAAGCGAGCATGAAGCAAGAAATTTCAAAACAAAAGCAGCGGGACGGCAACACCAGTCTTATGAGGGCCGAGTCTGCACCAGAGGATGGCCGGTATCCAAGAACCCCCCAAGCATCACCACCCGCCACCCACGCTCAAGGAGAGCTTACTCACAGTCTGACACGAATCTTCACCTCCGCCGGCCCCAAGCAAGCAGGATTCCAAGGCTCGGCCAGGGAAGAAAAAACACCTGCTCGATGAAATCATGAATGGGGTCAGGTTGCACCCGTCGAGGCCCCCGGCCTTGGCCACAACCTCCGAGATCTGCAGGCCGATCGCTGTGGGGCACCACGGCCCAAAGCCCGGATTTGGGTCCCCCCCTTCCGCCCCTGCGCGCCACCGACGACATGCCACCAACGGCACCTGGTTTCTTGAACTGTCTTCAAGGTCCGCTTCGGAGGAATGAGGTGATGATGGCCATGCGAGCTGTGGGAACCGTTTCCAAATTTAGGACTTTTAGGGTCCCCTTGTCTGATCCTTTGGGAAACTCGAGTGCCATCGTCCTGGATTCTGCTTCCGGCAATTGACAAGAAGAATATTTATAGTACATCAAAGTTCCCTGAAATATACAGCATAAAACTTCAGCCACACCTGGTATAGTCGCAACACTCGAGAAAGGGGCATTCTGGCCTGTTCACTCGAAAGGGCAGCAGCCACTCGAGAAAGACAGAGCAACCAGATCAAGGGCAAAAGAGTAATCTAATTGCTTCAAAATATACCAAATAGCCTCACTTGGCCTTTCGTCCGAAACTTCCCATAGTCTTACAACTCTAGGTCCACAACCCTCCTCCCGGCACTACACCCGCCGCCCATCTCCCCCAGAGGATTCCGAAATCTGCGAGGCGTACACCGCCATCCCATCCGGCAACTCACTGACCTTTCTCGTAATCTCCTCCGCCGAGAGCTCCTTGTGATCGCCCCGGATACTCTGCGTATCGCCAAGCTCATGCCTCGACAGCCCGTCCTCGGCATCGCCACGCGCCGCCGCCGCCGCCGCCCTCCTTTTCCCCCGTCTCCACAGGAAAAAACACCCTGCCAGAACCAAAGCAGCCGCGGGGATACCCACGCCCAGCCCGACACCCAGCCCGACGGCGTGCGACCCCCCGCCCTGGTTCCCGTCCGTCCCGATGCCGCCGCCGATGCCGCCGGCGCCTCTACCGCCGCCAGCAGTCGCGGAAGCGTCGTCGCCGTCCTGCTGGAGAGATACGACCCGCGCAGCTTCAGATGTGGCGGGCGCGGCGGGCGGACCCCGCGCGCACGCCGAGTCGAACACGAGCGCCGGACCGTCCACGCACGCCTCCTTGACGGATTCCGTGATGAGGACGATTTCGTCGGCGGTGCAGGTCGTCATGCAGCACTCGACGTCGGCGAGCAACTTGGACCCCGCGCAGACGCAGTCTGTTTTGCACGAGGTGGATGTTGACGCGAGGAAGTTGCCGTAGCAGCGAGCCTGGTTTGGGGCGTCAATTTTTTTTCTTCTTTTTTTCCTTACTCTTTCCTCCCCTCTCTCTATGATAGTGTAAAAAGGGAGACGGAAAAGGGAATGATAACGTACGTAGCATGCTGATGTGCTTGGTGCCGGGGAAGTAGCCGAAACGGACGCGAGTTCTTGCGATGAGACCACGCTCATCACACTCGAGAGGACCAGAAGCAGTACGACCGACATTTTTGTGATACTGACGACGGGAAAAATCACGCAAAGGTCCTGCAGAGGTCCCGAAGGACATGGCCCAGGAGCGTTTATAGGAAGCAACTTGACCAGCATGTGTCCGGGTGTGGACTAGATCGCTCCCTCACAGCTCAAAGAAAAACGCCATCCGACAAGCTTCGTTGGCTCCTCACGATGGAAAATACCGGTCGACGCCACCGATTGACCCAAGGTTGCAGCAGCAGCATTGATCACATGGGCGCTGTTAAATGTATTCGAGAATTTTGCAAAGTTGACTATTCAAAAAATGCCCAAGAGATCGAGAATTTGTCACTCTCGGGCGGAATCACAGGGGTATCGTTAGCCCAACGCCGGAAACACACGCCGCAACCGCTCTCACCGCGCCCACCTGCTTACTGCGAAGGTGCAGGCGTGGCAGCCGGCGTCGCAATCTTGCTCTTCTTCCTCTTCGGCTTCGGCATGCTGGGCGTTTTGGGGCTCTTCTCCGCCTTGCCGTCCTTCTTGGCGTCCTCGATCTTGGTGTTGACCACGGGCTTCTGCGGCTTGCTCTTCTCCGGCGCGGGCGGCGGCGGCGGCGCGATCTTGCTGTTGTCCTTCCGGCCGGTGCTCGCGAAGTGGAAGTCGCCGGGCCTGCCGGTAATGGGATTTTCGTCAAAGTAGTCGGCGCCGTGCTGCGAATGGATGAAGAAGGACTCCATCGCGAGGCGCTCCAGTTCCGTCGCCGTTGCGTCCTTTTTGCTGCCGCTCGTTTTGCTGGCCGGAGCCGTGGCGTCGGTCGGCGTGACGGAGGCGGCGGCTTCTTTCGCTTTGGAGATCGCCGACTGGGTCGGTTGGGTGTAGACGTGGCCCAGCGAGGGCGTCCACTTGCGCACGCTGTCGGTCGCGGGGAGGACTTTGCGCATGGCTTCAGCGATGGATTCCTGGGTTCGCGTTAGCGTTGCTCACGGCGATTAGGCTGGGCGAGCTCACGATTTTGGAGCTGAGGATGTCGCCCAGCGTCGGCGCCTGATAAATGTTCTCCCCGACAACAAAGTAATAGGCCAGTGGCTTCGTCTCCCATCGGTTCCTGTCGAGGTTCTTCTGCCGGGTCTGCTTGACAATCGTCCACACGCCGGTACCAGTGACCATGTCGGCAGGGGCATGCAGCACGCGGAACTCCAGCCCGGACATCTTGTCCAATTCGCCCTCGAAAGCCTCGCGGGTGGCCAGGTTCTTGAGCAAGGCGGGGTTGAACATGGCCTGGTTCGTAATGACGGCGTTGTTGGAAGTGCGGTCGAAGAACGGAGACTCGGCAAAGTAGAAGAGGACGCTGTTGGAGTGGATGCCTTGCATCGCCGCCGCGTGGTCTGGGGAGCGCCATTGGATCTCGTCCAAGGGAGGATCGTTCGGGTCAGCCATATCGAGACGTCTTGGTGTGTCTTGGTGTGGTGTTTGGGAAGCTTCGAGTTGTTGGTGAATGGAAAGCGGGTAGAGTCTTTGCGGAGCGGCGCGGCGGACACGGGGAACGGAAAGCTCCAACTTTTGATCGTGGGGCTGAAGCTCGCTGGAATCAACCTGCAGGGGTCGTCAGCTTCCATTCCGAGGCTTGACAGGGGCCTACTGCCTGTGTACTGGACCTACTGAGTACATAAGGTACCTAGTACGTACGGAGTACGGATATAAATGTACCTTACACTAATTAGGTAATTGCCCAGGTATATCCGTACCGCAAGCACCGGGGTGTTTGATCAGACCACGTGACTCCATTCCTCTCGTTATCGCTGCTCCATTCAACTGATAAGCGCATCTCTTGCTCTTGCTATTTGTGGCACGCATACTCCGTACAAATCGAGTAACAAAGTCACCTCGCGCTCTTCTCGAAACAGTACTGGGCGGCGGATTTATTTCCGCTATAACTCTTCAGGCTCTACCTCAACTGGCAGTTGGCCATTTCAGTCTGTACCTTTACAAGTTCAGTAGTGGAATCCCCGGCAATAGCCATAATTGGCCCAATAGCCGCCAGAGTGGGGCCATAGATCACATACCCATGTAATTCTTACGAAGGCATTCGACACTGCCAATTGGCAACATCTAATCCAACTCCCAAAATTCAACACCATCAACCACCACGAACAACCCGACCTCAAAAACAACACGCGTCACAGCCGCCACCCAGACCCCACGAACCCGCCACAACATCCGCTACCAAACCATGGACCTCCTCTCGAGCGTCCGCAAATCCGGCTCCCGCGGGGGCGTCAACTTCTCCTGGGACGAAGTCGCCAACTCCCAGCACCGCGAAAACTACCTCGGCCACTCCCTCAAAGCCCCCGTCGGCCGCTGGCAAAAGGGCCGCGACCTCAACTGGTACGCCAGGGCCGACGGCGACGACGACGCCTCCGCGGCGGCGGGCCAGAACAGCAGCGAGTCGCCGCAGGAACGCGAAGAGCGCCAGCGCCGCGAGGAACTGCGCAAGATAAAAGAGGCCGAGGAGGACGCGCTCGCGCGCGCGCTGGGACTGCCCGTCCCGCAGCGCGACACGAGCGGCGCCAACGCGGTGGAGGTCAGCGCGACGCGCAACATCGGGCCCGCGGCTGGGCCCCCGCCGGTGCCGGTGCCGGAGGAGGTCAAGGGCGGTCTCGTGGTGAAGGACAAGAAGGAGCGGAGGCACAGGGAGGACGGCGAGAGGAGGAGACGGCATCACCGCAGTCGGAGTCCGAGGAGGGAGAGGCGGAGGGACGACGAGAGAAGGCGGAGCCGGGAGAGAGAGCTCGGAGATGACAGGCGACGGAGAGACAGGGACGGCGACCGGGAGCGGACGAGGGCCCGCGACGACGACGCCGACGACAGGGAGAAGCGGCACCGCAGGCCGAGGAGCAGGAGCCACGACCGCGAGCGCAAGGAGCACCGGAGGCGAAGCAGGAGCAGGGACGGGTACCGCCCGAGATCGCGGGAGCGGAAGCGAAGCCCCGACCAGCGCCGCGACGAGCGTCGTCGTTGAGCTGATGGGGTTTGTTCAATACGCAGCGAAAACGGAGAGTGTGATACCCGGTGAAGATGATAGACTCATGCGCCTAGGCCTGACAAGTGAGAAATGGTTGCCTCTTGCTCGTACATTTTAATCTGGTTCTCTTACACCTTGTTCCCACGTGCGTATCATTACTCGTCAATGCAAGCCAAGCCTACCAGGATCCAGGCCTGAGACCCCAGGCCTGAGACGCCGTACTTCTCTTAACAGCAGCGCGTAATCACACCCCCAACGCCGATCCATGCCCGTGTCTAGAATGCAGCTACAAGCTGAAGGATCCTACGTAGTACTGTCGACGCAGTCAGCAATTAAAACCCCTCTGGTGTGAGCATGGGTCTCGTACGGTGAGGACAGCGTCCTCGGCGCTCGCGTCGTCGTACTGAGGCACGTAGACGTAGAGGATGAGAGCGTGGTCATCGGCAAAGGCGGCCACGACCCTGCCCTCGAGCCTGCCGACGCTCAGCACCCTGCTCCAGTCCTTGCCGTCGACCCTGACGGTGGCCCACTTGTCGGGCCCGGCCTCCTTGAACTTGACGCTGGGGTGCTCCTCGATGGGCATGTCGAACTGCGCGGGGTCCAGCTCCGGGTTGACGAGGCCGTTCCACGTCGTCGTGACGTTGACGCCGTCGGTCGCGAAGCGGAGCCTGAGGCTGCCGAACATGTTGGCGCTGAGCTCCAGCTTCGGGCTCGCGCGGGCGCTGCCCCTCGACGACGACGACGATAGGGCGAGTTTCGTGAAGCGGTCGGAGATGGCCTTGAGCTGCAGCAGCGGCGGCATGGTGATGTGGACGTCCGTCTCGCGCACGTTGGGCTGCATGATGGTCTCGACCGTCTCCGGGTGGAGGACGCGCACGGGAATGTCCTGGGTGATGATCTTCTCCCGCTCGCGGCGGAGCGAGGTCTCGAGGTGCTCGGCCATGAAGCCCTCGTCGTCGTCGAAGGGGTCGTTCTCGAGACCCGCGTAGGCCGCGTTCCGCCCGGCGCCGGCGCCGCCACCGCCACCCGCCGCGTTGTTAGTCGACGAGGTGGTGGTGGTGATGGTCATGGACAGCACGGGGACGCCCTCCTTCTTGGTCAGCCGCAGCGAGGCCGACGTGCTGTTGAGGGCGGACCGCAAGGCGCGCTGGAGCAGAGACAGCGGGAGCTCGAGGTTGATGGTGTTGTGCTCCTCGGCGGACTGGATGTGATGGTTGTCAAAGATGAAGTCCATGGGTAGGGATCTGGGCGTCGTCGCCTCGTTCAGCGCCCGTCCAGCAAGCGGGTAAAGGGTCTAGCGAAAGACCGGAAAAGCGAACTCACGACCAGACTTGCGACCCGGTGTCGGGGATGACGGTGAAGCGGACCGTCTCATCGTCGAGGCGCACCCAAGCGATCTTTTCCAGCGAGTTGAGCGCGGCGGTGAACTCTGCGAGGGGTCAAGCAGCGACAACGTCAGCGGGCGCATCCCGGAAGCACAAAGGAGCAGACGGCGGACGGCAAGGGCGTTGCGCACTGGAAAAGGTGCGGATGTTCTTGAGCTCCGTCTTGAATCGCATCGTGGGCTTGGGACCGCAGCTGTCTGCCGAGTGAGTCTGCCGAGCGAAGCGATAATCACGATGCGGCCTACGCTCCTAGAAAGCAGGCACTCTGTACGTACAGGCTGCGTAGGAGCGAATGAGGTGACGTTGAGAGCCACTAACCAGGATAAGGTAATTACTCCGCGGACCGTAGGTAGCGTGTCTGGGTACCTCTACAAGTACGGGCTGAGATGGGATGGGGATGGGGATGGGGAATGGGGCGGACGAGGACGCGTAGAGTGGTGCGGGAAAGACACGCGATATCGCGAATGGGCGTGTCTGAGAGGTGCTGCCACTTTGTTGGTCGTGCGTGATGCGATGCCAGCGATGCCAGCGATGCACTGGGCACCGCAAGGGACGAGCTCCGCCTGTGCATGCCTGTCCGCCATGCCACGCGATGCACAGCGCAACTCTTTAGCGGGAGACTGGCGGGGTCTGCCCCTGTATTCGGCTGCCAGAAGGGGATTCCTCACCCCATCTACAGTTCGTGGGTTCCCCGCCATCACCTGAGGAGCGCAGCTGGGCGAGTTCCAGCCCTCGACTCTTGGGACTCTGGGGACTCTTGAGACTCTTGACACTCTTGGGGACCGCGGGCCTGCCATTCGGACGAAGGCTGCGCTGCTATCCTCGGACTCGGGAGGTTGATGTCGCTGATTCGTTTCTTGAAACCCAGCACAAATCTACGAGACCGCCAGATGGAACTGGTTTAGCAGTGACGTTGTTGGTACCTACACCACAAGCGCGTCGATAGGGGAAGAGCAAGACTTGGGCTAAGAGCAGGCTTTCCGTGGCAGCTGAGGGTGTGAGGCTGTGAGGCGGTACCTACAGAAAGTGTCGACATTGAGGTGAGAAAGGGCCAGTCGAGACCCTTGACGGTGCTAATTTTGGGCCAGCTTTTGGAGTGTCGTGCCACACTTGCATCGAAGCTAAATGTCACCATGGACGGAGAGTTGGGAGACTAAAAATGTATAGGGAAATATGAACTTATTGAATAGAGCCTTGCTGCTGCTGCTGACTGACTGATTTTAACACATGAAATCGGACTCCTACGCCGACTGCCACGACTCCTAGACTGCGCTGGGTCGGGTGTCCTGTCTTGTTCGTCAAAACTCGCCATGCTTCCCGGTAGACCGTCTGCCTGTATCCTTTCCAATGCGGCCCATGAACATCCATCGAGGCCGTATCGGCATGATGCTCAACTGAGCCAACTGTACCGCCGTCCGCTGAAATGCCTCTGCCTGTCCAAGAAGAGGGTGAATGAAGAAACTGGTCGTGACAAAGCCATCTGCCCGTCTTTTGATAAAAGTCAAAGGTTCGTGCCTGCAGAGCAGACCGAAACGCTGGCCCGCTCTTTATTTCTTCTTGGACTTGGTCGATTTCGACGCCAACGCTCTCCGATCCTCCTGCAGGAAATGCTCCGTCCACTTCTTCCTCCATACCTCGCGGTCCTCCCAGGGCTCCTTTGTCGGCGCTTCCTCCTGGTCCTTGAGCACTGCCGGGGGAATCGAAGCCATGTTGTGGTCCATGGAGTGGATGAGAGAGTGGATTCTGAACCGCGCAAAGAACTGTCGTCTTTGATATTGCGTCGTTTGCTTCTGGGACTGTTGCAGTTGCGTCGAGCATATTTCGCAGGGAAACCAGCCCCAGTACATGTAACTGCTCATGGGCTTCAACGTCGGCACGAACGGGTGTCCGCAGTCGCATCGCATGCTGACCCGGCACCAGGGGCAGTGAGGCTCGTCCCCGCTCGACACGCCGAGCCAGTGTTGTAAACAGTCGCTGCCGAAACGATGGCCGCATGGTAGATATCGCCAAATCTCCTTGTCGCCCTCTTCCTTGACTTCGCCAACTTTCTCGTAACATATCGCACAACAGCTGTCGTCGGCGGCCGGATTCGACGCCATCTCCTGCTTGCGTATGACTGACTTGAGAATGTTCATCATCGACAGTGGACACGAATATGTGAGACAAGTAATTAGAGTAATATTTGGAAAGATGAGAAGATGTCGGCTCGAGGACGATGGACCGGTACTGCAACTCCCCGGGCTGTCTGATTTCTTTGTTTTCCAGAAAAGACGGAAGGTGACGGACTGTAATAACCAACAAAGAGATGGAATAACTCGACAAAGAGCATTCGCCCTTACGGAAAAGACACCGGCTTTAGCAAAGCTTATCGTGCCTTGCAGATGGCACGACATTGACCTTGCTGTTGGACGGTTCCAGATGCTCGACCGGGTAGGCCATGTCGTGTTTAAAAGCCAACGCGCACGGAGCCATACCTTGAGCAATGGGGTGCCGCCGGCTCGCTGGGCTATGCCTGACATATGCAGCGGCAGCCTTTACACCACTTCCTCGGAGTTGGCGCCGCAGCGTGTAGTCCGACCTTTTGGGCTTGTTGGAGTTGGAAGTGGAAACGCCCGGCATTGGCTGATATCCTATCACGCCTGCTGGGAGGAATGCGTACGCCCCCTCCTCTAGACGACAACCGTTTCGGTCTGCTGCTGACAGTCAGCCCGCATGTGCTTAAGGCCCTCATCCGCATCTTACATCTTTGCAGCGCGTGCCCATGTGCAATACGGGCGAGGTGGGTGAGAAACACATGTGGCTAGACGAGACTTGAAGAGCGCGGACGGGCCAAGGACAGCGGGAGCCGCCCCCGATGGCGACGACAAGAAACACAAAACGGCCAAGCTAGGCAAAGCCGGGAGAGACATGCAGGACGGAAACACGGGCGCCTGAGCGGCGGTTGTTTCGGAGGGGTGATTGCGCCTGACACCCACGAGTCTCCTGTGCCAAACATAGCAGACAGAATGGAGAACGGGGGACGAAAGTGAGGCAGCGTGATAGAGTTCGGCTGATGTCCGACTCGAAGCATTGAAATGTATGCACGTCTTGGCCACGCCGTCGCCACCTTGCCGCCACCTTGCCGCCCATGAATGGCATGCGAAATAAAACAACCTTGGTAGCGGAAACCGATCTTGTGTCGCTTGACAGGGCTCATCCGGGATCCGAGATGTGGTAAGGCCGCCGTCGTGACCCGAGATTCCATCGGCCGACGCAGCCGAGAAGGCATAGGGCCAGTCCCGCAGCGCCAAAAGCCAGAGGCGGATGCGACTCTGGCTAACCTCCTTGTGCGCAACTCTAGTCCAGCCGAGAACGTTCGGCTGATTGCCTTGTATCTGGACAATCGTCTGCAAACGTGGGTGCTGCTATAGCAAGGCCGTTATGCGTATCATATTTGGCCATCAACGTGGGCCATCACCATGACCCGGGCACATTACGTTCCTCGTCCTCGTCACTATCGTCCCTGAAGCCCTCTTCAAGGCTGATGGCGGTGTTAGCCGGCAACGGGAATAGGCGACGTGGAAATCTATCTTTAGCTTACTCTCTGCTGAGCCTCCTCGTGCTGTCGTGCGTGTCCCGTTGGGTATCCTCAGACATTGCCCTTCGCGTCTCTTCTGCCATGTCTTCGAGCTCCTCGTCAAATTCGTCGTCGGAAAGACCGGAAACAATGACTACTCGTTCGTGGAGGTATCGATTCCAGACGGAAGGCACCATCATCCTCGCCAGGCCGTTCTGTATGCGTTGTCGGAGCGATATAGTCGAAGAAGATATGCTATCGAGGGGCAGGTACTGGCTATAGCGATTTCGCCATTTCCGCCATAGTGGCAGGAGCACGTAGGTCGAAACGAGAAACAGTATCAACGAGATGACTGCAGGCACAATGAGGGTCTATGTTTCCCCGGTTGTCAAGTCAGCCTGAGGAACGACCGGCGTTGAGGTTCGATGGATGGGGGGAGCACGGCGCACCTTGATGACAGACATCGTGGAGCCCATGATGGGCAAGATGTAACGTAACGGTGGGAGACGCCAGCGACGGTCGGGTCAACAAATCCAGGTGAAGACCAGCGACGATGGCCTAAGAAATCCTGCCTGCATGCGTACGCAGATGAAGGCTGACAATAGATTGAGAAATAGCCAGGGTTGCGGCAGGCGTGAATATAGCCTCACCGCACCAAATAGCTAAGCCTTCCTGCGTGCTTCCTACCTACCTCCGGAGTAGTCGGGCACACGCGGTCAGCGAGGTACCTAGGCGCTCAGAGCGAAAGTGGAAGTCCCTCACAGACACGCGGCTGCGGGCCACTTGGTTCCGGCCGGTGCCGGATTCCATTGGGGACAGGGGACCTCCCGCCGACCGACCTGCTACAGAAACGTTGGAGCTAGATACTGGCATACCTACGCACCTGTAGTAAATCCGCATGCGTACGTGTAAGCGACTTGCAATCAATATCAGTGTTACGGCTTTGCGCCAAGATTTGCTCTGTCGTCTACGTAGTGCTACAAGTATGCGTTGCAAGCGAGTAATTTCCAGTGGGTGATTCGCCTCTTCGTACCGCATGTTTGAAGCCAAAAGGCTTGGATATCGATGTGGCATCCGTAGTCGCGGTCGAATCGTTGGAAAAAGAGGACTGTAATATCGCTTAATAGTGCTGGGCCGCAATAAACGGACCCCATGGAAGACCATGATGCCAAACTTAGGACACTGGAATCGCAAGCGGAAGGTATCTCCACTGCCACCTGTCAATGTGGAGGTGAAGGCGCCTAGGATGGCCTACACCCAGGCAGGTAGGGGACTTGTCTATGGATCGAGGCCTCTCCGCTCGCGCTAGAAATGGAAGGCCACCATCAGATAGATACATAAGGTAATTAGGTGGTGTCGTGGTACAGAGTAGGTCCTGTTACTGGGGGGAGGAAGGCCCAGAGATCTCACCAGGCCCAGGCATTTTAACTTCGGCACCCAAAGCGCCATTCAAGGACCAGCAGCTGAACCGTCCATCAAATCCCCTGCACCGAATCCAATGGGAAGCCGCGAGTTCGGTTGGAGGACCGCTCTGTATTGCGTACAGCACATTAATTAACTAGGTACCTACCTAGGTAGGTACCTTACGGAGTACGGATACGGATTGGATGACGAAGGGTGAGAAATTCGGCAAAGATACGAGGGACCAAACGAAGGAAGGCAGCTACCCCTCGTACCTTATTCTCCGCTGTCCGACCTGGTTGATAGGTACCTTAGAAATGACGAACTATAACGCCTCATGCTAATGCCGTGTACGTGCCTTGCCTTACTTGCCGATGATGACCAGAAGCTCCGAGAGCTCTCACTTTCCTCATCAACTGACGTTCGACCGGCGGAACACTGCCCAAGGCCCAACGCTACAAGTGTCAGGTAGCTCCCCAAGCTTGCAGATGGCGATGGCGATCTTTGGCAGACGCGGTTTGGCTCGTCCGCTGACTCGGCTTTTTGTCTTCTTCTCCAGCCCCCAGCCCCCTGAAAGATAGCTGCAGCTGCAGGTCCCCCGTCCGGTAGCATCGCATTCGAAATATTGAGGTGAAATCAATCGACGCTTGAGTAAAGTCCCCATTGCAGCGACTGCGCCAACGGCCTCCCCCCACCTAGGCCACCGGATTCGTCCAAGTCTTCCGTATTACGGCGCATTTTGCGTCTGCTATTACTGCGTACTCCGTACCTTACCAGCGGGTACGTAGTAACAGTATCCGTTCCTGCGCGCTCACTGCGTAGATGGGAAAGTGACTCGTGTGTGGATGTGTGTCATTCTCGTCGCCTCAACTCGACTCGAATCAACTCGGCTCGACACGCCGTTTCCTCTCGTTCTCTTCTCCTCGTCTCTGCCCGTATGTCGATTCGGCGCACCGCTCTGGACCTTGCAAGTCAGCCCGAGACCACCGTCCACAGCGAGAGCTTGACCTTACCGGCTCTTGGTCCCCTTCAAGCCCATGACATCTCGTGCCGTTGTCCATCTTCTCCCAAAGCGCTCAGGCTGTTTCCGCAAAAGAACTCGCACATCTGCTGCCCCTGAAGTATCAAGTCAATAGCGGCCCCTTGTCGAGCCCTGTTTCATCAGGGAACTCCGCACTTTCGACGTCCTCCTCCATCACTCAGTCTTCACGTCGGTCTGCAACTCTGCAGCCACCTGCCTTACCACGCCTTGCAGCGCCTTGCCTTGCCTTGCCTTGCCTCGCCTACCTTCCCTCAGGTACGGCATCTCATCTGCCCTTACCTGGCCTTACAGCACCTTACCTTACTTGACGGTATTGCCAAAGTCCAGTGGTGGCCAGCAAAGCATACGTCCCCTCCCCCATGTTCTGCGAAATCTCCCAGACCGCCGCCACTTGACACTAAGTACGGTAGAATCGAAACAGCTGTCCACCAAACAGGCGTCTTGCGCTGTATTCCATCTGGGACCCATTGACACAAGTAGCTGGTCCAGCTGCAACCAACAGGAGCGTGCAGGATAAGGTAGCTCTAGCTAGGGCTGAGCGAGGAAGGTGTCCGGCAAGTCATTGTCGTTGTCCTCTTCGTTCTTTCCTCAGTCTCTCACGTGGCTGTCCTTGGGCTCAGCTGGCCAAACACGCACACACACACATCACACATCACACACACACACACGCGCGCGCACACAACCGGCTAACCCCGTCGTCACCTTCACCTGTCATCGCCAGTCGGCCAGCCCACCAGCTTGCGACTTGGAGTCTCAGTCGGCGAGCCAGCTGCTTTCAAAAAGGGTTTACCTCGTCTTGGCCTTGGATACCCGGCAACCCTTGATCGCACACACGGTTACACACCTTGCTTTTTCTTAACCCTTCTTCTGCGACTCCGTCGTCCTCTTCAACTCGATATTTCCGGCTTCATCCCGCTCCGGCGCTTACCCATCGATACAACGCGCGACAACACAGGCCAGATAAACCCCCGGCCATCTCTCCCGTCGCCATTGTCCGGGCCGTCCTGGCGCTGCTCGTCGCATGCCAAAGGTCATGAAATGTGAGCCCGCGTCCCACTTCAGGGTTCCCCCTCCTTCTCTCCCCGGTCCCAAACCTCTGTCTGCTTCGATCCAAACTTGGGAAGAAGACATGCTAAAACAGCACCGATTCATGCAAGCAGAAGTCCAACGCGCCACCTTTGCAGAGTCACGGCCCATCACCCACCGCGAGCAAAGAAAGACTCCACGTTGGCGGGTAGAGCCTCAATCATGCGACCGGCCTTGGCCACCACATTCGCCCGAACTACCCAGTCCTGTCAGCTCTGAACCTGAAGATACCCTACCCTACACCGATCGAGCTTTGCGAGAGAGGGCCAGGTGTTTCACCCCCCTCCCCGTCCAACCGCGCCCACCATGTCTTCCACCGACAAGTCGAGGCAGTCCTCGGGAGGGAAATCTTTCTTCTCGCGCAACAGGAAAGACAAACGCAACACCAGTGACGAAGGTCGCCATCTGGCCGGAGGCGACAGTTTCGATACCGCCAGCGTACACTCGCGCGCTTCTCGTCACCATCGCGACTCGTCTTCAGTCTCCATCGATCAGTTCCCCGACTCCGGCCTGACGGCTGGTCCCATGACCAGTATCCCCTACGACAGCGTACCCGACTCTCGATCGCCCGTTCCCGTCGAACACTTGCCAAAGGCCGAGCAAATCGCCCTCATGCGGAACGGCTCGTCACCCCATCACCTCAACAAGAACGCCGGCGACTTTCATCAGTATCCCACCTTTGACCCTTCGACAATGGCGGGCGGAGCCGGCTCACATGCTTCGGCGCAGCGAGCTCCGCAATCCAACATCACAATGGCCAGCACCGGCCGCCAGACGCAATATCAGCAGTGGGGACCAGGGCCGGGTCGCGTTAGCATGGCGAGCACAATCAATGGGTCCCACAACCCCAGATACGATTCGTACGTGACGGCGGCGGGTCGGAGCTCTGCTGACCAAGCCAGCATATTCTCATCAGGTAATGGAGGCACCTATGACATGACCGCCGCAAATCGCTCATCAAGACCAGCGCTGCCCAGTGCTTCCTCGCAGAGTTCCTATTCCTCGCACATGTCCTATAGGGACTCCTCGCATCCCTCCTCACACCGACTGACAAAATTTCCCGGCATGGGGCCGACCGGGCACGATGGATTCCATTTCCCGCGACCGGACAATGACGAAATCATCGGCCAGATGTTTCTGGCCTTGATGCAGAAACGAGGATGGCACAACCTACCCGAGCAGGCCCGTCGCCAGATGGTCGCCTATCCAGCCGACAAGAAATGGACGTTGCTCTACCAGGACCGATTGACCGAGTGGCAAGGAGAGCAGAAGAGGAGGCAGACCGCGAAACCGAACCAATACTCGACGCCAGAGATACTGGTAAACTCGGACGAGGAGGGCTCGCCAGAATGGTACGTCCGACGTGTCATGGATAACAGCCTGGACACCAAGGGCCTGGGCAGTCTGGAGGTGAACCTCAGAACGCAACAAATAGGATGGGTCAAGCGCTTCATCGAGTGTCAGGGTCAGGTCGCGTTGACCAACGTCCTGATGAAAATCAACCGCAAGACTGCACTGGGCCCCGCGCCAGACCAGAGGGCGGACAGGCATTTGGACCGCGAGTACGACATCATCAAGTGTCTCAAGGCTCTGATGAACAACAAGTTCGGCGCCGACGACGCTCTCGTGCACCAGCAGGTCATCATCGCCCTCGCAACCTCGCTCATCTCCCCGCGCTTGACAACACGAAAGCTTGTCAGCGAAGTTCTCACCTTCCTGTGCCACTGGGGCGATGGCGAAGGCCATTTAAAGGTCATCCAGGCTCTCGACTCGGTGAAGGCGCAGCAGGGAGAAAATGGCCGGTTTGACGCTTGGATGCGGCTGGTCGAGGTCACGGTCGACGGCCGAGGGAAGATGGGAAGTTTGGTCGGTGCTAGTGATGAAGTCCGCAGCGGTGGCATCGGCATGGAGAACCTGTTGATGGAATACGCGGTCGCGACGCTCATCCTCGTCAACATGATTGTCGATGCCCCCGAGAGGGACCTGCAGCTGCGTATGCACGTCCGGGCGCAGTTCACGGCGTGCGGCATCAGGCGCATCCTCACAAAGATGGAGTCGTTCCAATACGACCTCATCGACAAGCAGATCGAGCACTTCCGGACCAACGAGGCTATCGACTATGAGGACATGCTGGAGAAGGAGAACAACAGCATCAAGGACAGCGTTGAAGGAGAGGTTAAGGACCTCAACGACCCTGTTCAGATTGTCGACGCCATCCAGCAACGCTTGCGTGGCAGCAAAACCCAAGACTACTTCGTCTCTGCGCTGCAACATCTGCTGCTCCTCCGCGACAACGATGGCGAAGAGCGACTGCGAACCTTCCAGCTCGTGGACTCCATGCTGAGCTACGTCGCCATGGACCGGCGGCTGCCGAACATGGACCTAAAGCAGAGTCTCAACTTCACCGTCCAGAGTCTGCTGGACAAGCTCCACACAGACTCGGAGGCCCGCCAGGCCCTGGACGAGGCTTTGGAGGCGCGACAGATTGCCGATGCCGCCATGGCAGAGCGAGATGAGATGAGAGAAAGGTTGGAACTGGGTGCCGACGGGCTTGTTGCAAAGCTACAGAAGCAGTTGGACGAGCAATCGAGGTTTATTGAAGCTCAGCGGCGGCAAGCGGAAGGCTTGAAGGCCGAACTGGAAAACATCCAAACGTTGCGCCAAAAGGAGGCTCAGCGTTACGAGTTGGAAACCAGAGAGCTCTACCTCATGCTTAGGGATGCACAGGATGTTGCTGCGTCCAACGCCGTCAAGAGCAACAACAACAACAAGCTTGGAGAAGAGGACCCGACCCGTATGCAGGGCATCTTGGACAGAGATCGCCTCATGGAGCGTCTGCAGATGCAAATCGAGCGTCAGAAGACGCAGTTCAAGCTGGAGGGCAGAGTCTGGGGAGAAGCCGTCGGGCCCTCGGACAGGTTGCGCGCGCTCCGCGAGGAGATGGACGACAGCGGCATGGGCTCAGGACCAGGCACGCCGCCGAGGGACTTCACCAACAGCATGCTCGGCAGCGTCAACCGCAACACCAAGATTTCACGGAAGCCCGTCAACGGCCGCGGCGAACAACTGGGCGGCGATCTCCTCGAAGGCGAAGAGGGTGAGGAGGACGAGGACGGCGTTGTCTACGAGAAGCCGAGGGTCGTCGAGATCCGCCGACCAGTCATGGATCCCAGCCAAAAGGCTGGCCTTTTCGGCGAAATGGCTGGCAAGATCAAGAGGTTCGACGCCAGCGATTCCGAAGACGGCGAGGCCACCACCGGCCCTTCGCACCCCAGCCTCGAGTCTGGTTCACCCATCACTCCCGCCGAGGGCGAGCCCCCGAAAATTCAAGTCACCGGCGCTGGAGCCCCGCCTCCTCCACCTCCGCCGCCAATGCCCCCGGGTCTGGGCGGCCCTCCACCACCTCCTCCACCGCCAATGCCCCCGGGTCTTGGTGGTCCGCCACCGCCTCCTCCCCCACCTCCGATGCCGGGAATGCTCTCCCCTACTGGCGCCGCGCCGCCTCCGCCCCCACCTCCTCCGCCAATGCCCCCGGGTCTAGGCGGCCCTCCTCCGCCTCCTCCACCGCCAATGCCTCCTGGCATGGGCGGGTTGCCTCCTCCGCCTCCTCCTCCGTTGCCTGGTGCCATCTCCGGACACTTCCTCTCGCAAGCCACCCCAAGCTTTTCTCCTTCGTCACTTGGAATGCCTGTGGTTCGTCCAAAGAAGAAGCTCAAGGCTCTCCATTGGGACAAGGTCGATTCTCCTCTGACCACGCATTGGGCCGCCCATGCCCCGTCTGCTGAGGAGCGTGAGGAGAAGTACATGGAGCTGAGTCGAAAGGGTATCCTCGACGAAGTCGAGAAGCTCTTCCTGGCCAAGGAAACCAGAAAACTGGGCATCGGCAGCGGTGCAAAGAAGGATGACAAGAAGCAGATCATCAACGGTGATCTCCGCAAGGCCTTCGGTACGTGTTTGGTAGTTGATTGGTCGTTTGCCAATGCTAACCAGCTGCAGAAATCGCTTTTGCCAAGTTCTCACAGGTTTCCGTGGAGAAGATTGTGCAAATGATTATCCACTGCGACAAGGATATGTTGGACAACCCAGTCGTCATGGACTTCTTGCGCAAGGACGACCTTTGCAATATCCCCGACAATACAGCCAAGCAGATGGCACCCTACAGCAAGGACTGGACAGGAGCCAACCCCGACAAGGCAGAGCGCGAGCAGGACCCCTCAGAGCTCACAAGACAGGATCAGCTTTACCTGTACACTGCCTTTGAGCTTCATCACTACTGGAAGGCCAGAATGAGGGCTCTGGCTTTGACGAGAAGCTTTGAGCCCGACTTTGACGAGATTACCGACAAGATGCGTCACGTCAGCGCCGTTTCGGAATCCCTCAGAGATTCCGTGTCCCTCATGAACGTTCTCGGTCTCATCTTGGACATTGGAAACTACATGAACGACGCCAACAAACAGGCTCGCGGCTTCAAGCTGAGCTCGTTGGCTCGACTTGGTATGGTCAAGGACGACAAGAACGAGTCGACCCTGGCGGACCTGGTGGAACGCATCGTTCGCAACCAATATCCCGAGTGGGAGAACTTTGCCGATGACATTGCTGGGGTCATGGCGGCGCAGAAGATCAACATTGAGCAACTTCAGTCCGACGCCAAGCAATACATTGACACGGTCAAGAATGTCCAGATGTCACTCGACGCCGGCAACCTGAGCGATTCCAAGAAATTCCACCCGCAGGACCGCGTCAGCCAGGTCGTCCAGAGAGTGATGAAGGACGCCAGGAGAAAGGCCGAGGAGATGCAGCTGTATCTGGAGGAGATGATGAAGACGTACAACGACATCATGGTCTTCTACGGCGAAGACCCAACCGACGAGAACGCCCGCAGAGACTTTTTCGCCAAGCTCGCATCCTTCGTCGGCGATTGGAAGAAGTCGAGGGACAAGAACGTCAAACTGGAAGAGCAGCGCAGGCGCAACGAGGCATCCATGAAACGGAAGCACCAGCAGCTCCAAGTATCGAGCGGCAAGGTCGAGGGAGCACCACCATCCCCTTCCAGCGCAGGGGCCATGGACTCTTTGCTGGAGAAGCTGCGCGCAGCCGCACCTCAAACACGAGATCAGAGAGATCGTCGTCGTAGGGCTCGACTCAAGGACCGCCACCAGGTCCGGATAGCCTCGGGCCAAAAGATACCGGATCCCGACGAAGACCCCGTGGTCGAGGCCGCGCTGGCGGAACCGCCCAAGGAGCCGACCATCGACGAGGACGGCAACCCGATCAGCCCAGGGCTATCATCGCCGAGGGAGGCGGGCGAGGACGACGTGGCAGAGCGAGCGGCGCTCCTGCTGCAGGGCATGCGCGGAGGAGACGCGGCCGAAGAAGCCGACCCCGAGAAGAGAGAAAGTCTCCGGCGGTCAAGGAGACAGACGGCCGAAGAGGAGCGGCGGATGCGGAGACGCAGGCGTGAGAAGGCAACTTCGACCAACACGGCCGCCATCGGCGAGGAGGAGTCGACAGTGACCGAGGCTTCCAAGGAAGAGGATATACCCGTAAAGCCTTCGGTTGAGAACACACCTGTAGAACCATGAGTCTGGATCTCGTGGGGAGTCGGTCGGCCGTCATATATACACACACTACGTAATGTCTACTTTTTGTTCGGAACAAAACAACACGCAATCGTTGGAGGGGTGGCTATGCCCAGCCCCCTCCCCCTTTGGAACACATATAGCATAC
The DNA here is from genome assembly GCA_004366825.1 of Colletotrichum spinosum. NCBI lineage: Eukaryota > Fungi > Ascomycota > Sordariomycetes > Glomerellales > Glomerellaceae > Colletotrichum > Colletotrichum spinosum. The sequence goes on along the minus strand of QAPG01000063.1, from coordinate 134,905 downwards.
GATCTGGACTACAGTAGGAATTTGAGCCAAGGGAGAGGAATAGGTGGTTCTGGGCGGGAGACGAATCATGGCCCGTTTTGCTCCTTTTTCTTCGAGGCAGATGCTCCTCCTCCTCCTTCTTCTTTGTGGTTCTTGTGACTTGGGGCACGTGTCATAACACATTAGCATTCGTCTCGCACTGCTATTATCCGTTTGTGAATGAGTCTCTTAGGGGTATGCATGATCGGGGGGTGGATGGGATGCTGGTATTGAGCTGGACTTTGGGTAGGCATTCTGTTCATTGCATTGGGGGGAAACGGGACGACAGGCGGAGGGGCTGTAAGAGGTGATTTGAAGCTGAACGTTTGATACCAGTTTGTGTAGCAATGCATACTTGAGGCCTTTGTCGTGCTCATGATTTGCGTCACGTAAAAGTGGAGTGAATGGTACATGCGCCAAACTGAAGTCGGAATGCCGTGTCATAGATATTTTCCCTTTGAAGATGCGGCTCTCTCCAACAATTGAGCACCTTTGACCTTTGACTTCTAGCGTATGTAATAAAATTCCCAACAATTTAGTTGGCTACATAACCTCCGTCTACAGATAACGCGGCGCCGTGAACAAAGGTCGCTTTCGAGGAGCAGAGGAACAACACGGCGTCGGCAACCTCCTGGGGCGTCCCCTTGCGCTTCATGGGCGCCACGGCGACTATCGGGTCATTCTGAGAAACTTCGCTCGTCATCGGGGTGCTGGGACTGTCAGCCATTTTCCGACAAGTGGGAGGGCGGCTTTACTCAATGATGCCGGGACACACGCAGTTGATCCGGATGTTGTATTTTGCATACTGTTTCCGGTCAGGCCAGCCGACTCGCACTCGGTCTCGACGTGGCACACGCAACTCACATCCACGGCATCGCTTTTGGTCAGACTCAGGATCGCAGCCTTGGAAGCGCTGTAGGCGGCTAGATGGAGCGTCAGACATGTGTGTCCCTCTCACTCGCAAGGAGTCCCACCACACAAGTCAGACTCACGCGTTTCCGGCCGGCTGACGAGACTCAGGTTGCTCGCGACATTGACTATGACGCCGCGGTTCCCCGGCCGTCCGTCGTGCGTCTTCATCGGCTGCTGCTTGATCATCTGCACCAACTCGGCCCTGGAACACAGCCACGTCCCGCGGTAGTTTGTCGTCGTGATGTCGTCGAACTCGGCCGTTGTGAGGAGGTGCGACGGGGCCATGGGGCCGAACATGCCTGCAACGGATTCCCGCTCTCTTTAGCATCCGCGCGACTTTCTCTCGCTCTCTCTCTCTCTATCTCTGCTTTTTCCCAAAACCGGTCATGAAAGAGAAGAAGGGCGGGGGCAGGCTCACCGGCGCAGTTGACGGCGTAGTCGATGCGGCCCCATTCCTCGGTGACGTACTCCATGCCCGCCGACACGTCGTCCTCGTTGCGGTTGTCGATCTCGATGATGAAGGTGCGCACGTCGCCGTTGGCCTCCTTGCACATGCGCGACGTCTCCGACAGGCCGTCTTCGTCCCTGTCGAGGAGGGCGATACGCTTGCACCCCTCGCGCGCAAAGGAGATGGCGACCTGCCGGCCGATTCCTGGGCGTCTTGGGTCAGCAAAAGCGATGCACGGGTTCGTATGCTCGAGGGACTGCGTGGGAATGAGGGCGTGTGGCTTTGGTGAGATGAGCGAGCTGTGGGGGCCAAACTGTACCGGATGCTGCCCCCGTGACGACGGCGACGCCCTCAAAGAGTGTCATTTTGGTTCTGTTGACCATGGATACTCCGTCGCGTGGTCTTTGGAGCCGTGAGTTGACCGATCAGATCAAGCTTGTGTGCAGCAACTGGTGATGAGTCAAGTATGACGATCCTGTGATGTATGTAGGGAAGGAGGTAGGCGTGTCCCAATTGGCTTTCTTGTTGTATCCGTCAACACCAAATTCGTAGAAAGGGAGTACGAATCACACGAACCCAGTATTCGCACTTCAATAAAATCATCACTCTCATTCCGTGGGCCGCGAATCACCTCCCTTTCCTCTCACAACCCTTTGGGCAATCTATGATCCAACCCACACGAGTTGGGGCCCAAACGGCGCAACTTAATCCGGAAGCCCTCGCGAATTTTCTCGCTCGGCCCGGCACGGACTGCACTTTCTCGAGTCTGTCCTGTCCTCTGCTGCAGGCTTGTTACCTTGTCGTCCGAAGTCGTCACGCTTCAGCCTGACTTGGAGGGAACGGTTGAGCTACGATGATTAGGTTGCAGTATAACATGATGGAGGGATGGGAACACGCAACGCCGGGACTGTTGGGACCGAGTAAGTGCGTCTCTCCCGAACCGATCTCACGTTTCCGCCGTCATCGTCGTTGTTGCTGCCACGTGTTCAGAGTCGCGTCTGCAGATGTTTGGCGGATTTTGGGCACGGATAATGGGCTCGTCAACCCTGTATCCGGGTTGGTATAGTTTGTCGTCGTCGGACGGGACGCTTCCCGTTGAAACGCCTCAACGACGAGATGAAGCGGTGGTCACTCAGGGAACAGCTGGTTAAGCGTACTGTTTTGACGATTTTACAATGACAAGATTAAGGATAGAGAACACCGTGGAAAAGATCTAGAACAGTTGGCTGGACCAGGACAAGGTCCAGAGCAGAACGTGACGTTGCTAATCTCCAAGAAGCTCACAGAACATTGCAATTACTTTTTCCGATGCCCAACGCCTATTCGACAACCCATCCCTTGCCAGGGATCTTCTTCTGCGTAACCCTCTTCATCGGCAGAGGCCATCCCTGTCCGCCAATGCCCTCCGCCCGCAGGTACGGCACGACCCACACCTCCCTCGAGCTCGCCGTCGACGAGATCTCCTTGACGGGCTTCCCGTAGCTGACAAGCGGCGTGCCCTTGGCCAGGCTCGCCAGCTGGCCGCCGGTGACGTCCGTGAGCGTGTGCATCCTCGTCTTGGGCGTCTTGTCCGCGTCGCCCTGCGTCGCGCGCTGCAGGTGCGAGTACACGACGAACTCGGGGCACTCGGCGGGGCTCATGTGCGCCATTGGCGACGACGGGTGCAGGTACACAAACTTGTCGGCGTCGTGGCCGCCACCGAGGGGCATGAGCGGGATGTACGGCACGTCGATGGCGCGGCGCGGTTTGCGGTGCATCTCGGGCGGCACGGGCGACTTGTCGGCGCGGAGGGCGACCTGGTCGACGAAGCCCGCCGCGGCCATCTGCTTGAGGTAGGCGACCTGCTTGTCCGACGGCGCGTCGAGCTTGTCCTGGTGCTTGAGGTTCTTGAAGGCGGGGATGTTGGCGCGGAGGAGCTCCGTGATCTGCTGGCGCAGCTGCGCAACCTCCTTCATGACCTTGTAGCGCACAAAGTGGCTCTCGCACCACTTCTCCGTCGGGTCGTGGGCGAACTCGCCGACCACCTGCAGGAGCTTGACGGCGTCGGCGCGGTCGTCGAGGTAGCAGAAGTTCCTGTGCGCCGCGTTGAACATGCGCCGGATGTTGGCCTGGCGGTCCTCCGCGATGACGTCCGCCTGCGTGCGCAGCTCGTGGTCGTCCTTTGCCGCGAGGGAGGGGATGGCCTGGTGCTCCGGCACAAAGATCTCCGCCGCCGAGAGGGCCGCAACCATCATGATCGTGTACGGCAGGCACTCGTGCTGGTGGCCGATGAGGAGGATGCGGGCGAAGCGAGGCGAGAGCGGGAAGATGGACATTGTCGATCCGATCTTTGTGATCTGGCCCTCGGGCGTGATGGCAGACAGATAGGTGAGCAGCTTCTCCGCCTTGCGCAGACCCATGCGGTCCGGCGGCGTGGGGAAAGGGAAGTTGACGACGTTGGAGAGGTTCATGGCCTTGAGCTGGAGCACGACGCCGTCGACGGGCATGCGCAGGATCTCGGGGTCGGTGAACTCGGGCAGGTCCCGCTCGTAGACGGCCGAGGAGTAGAGTCTGTAGCAGTGGCCTGGGCCGGTACGTCCGGCGCGTCCGGCCCGCTGGCTGGCGCTGGCCTTGCTGATCCAGCCGATCTCGTACGTCTGCACGCCGCTGATGCGGTCGTACTGGCGCTCCTTGGCGCGGCCGCAGTCGAAGACGTAGCGGATGCCGGGGATCGTCAAACTCGTTTCCGCAACGTTGGTGGCGAGAATGATCTGGCGCGTGTTTTCTGGCGGCTCCTCAAAGACCCTCATCTGCTCTCTCGTCGGAAGTAGGGAGTAAAGAGGCAGGACTTGCATCTTCATCGGTCCCGTCTCGCCTTCCTCTCCCTCGATCTCGAACTCCTTGTCGTCCTCTTCATCTGCTTCATCGTCGTCGTCGTCGTCGACGATACCGTCATCCCATTCACCGGCTCCATCGTCCACGTCGCCAAAGTCGATGTCTTCCACCTCCATCGGCGCATCCGTCGCGGAAATCTCAACCTTTGGCGCACTTGCACCCACGAAGCCACCGACAGCCGCCCGCAATTTCTTGCTCATGTGCATGATCTCGTTCTGGCCAGTGAGGAAGACGAGGATGCCGCCAGGGGGCAGTTTTCTGTGACCCCGCAAGACCTTCTTGAAGGCCTCCTCGACGTAGTCAGCCTGTGTGCGGCGGGAGAAATGAATCGTCACCGAATGCTGGCGGCCTTCGACCTCGACGACAGGCGGTGGGTTGCGGAAAAGGGTGGCGTTGTTGGTCATGTCCTCTACTCTCAGAGTGGCAGACATGATGATGATCTTTAGTGGCTTGATCGAAGGATCGATCTTGTCGTCGCCCTTGCGAATGTTGTTGATGCGACTCAGCATACCGATCAAGATGTCCGTGTTGACGCTTCTCTCGTGGGCTTCGTCGATGATGATGGCGGAGTATTTCTTCAACGAAAAGTCCTGTGCCATTTCTCGCAACAACACACCGTCCGTCATGAACTTGACGGCCGTCTTTTCTGAAGCGGTACCCTCGAATCGGATCTGGTAGGCTACCCGATCCGAGTGGTCGCCCAGCTCCTCGCCGACACGCTTCGACATGCTGACGGCGGCAACTCGGCGGGGCTGTGTGACGCCAATCATTCCGGGTGTGTCCGAGTTGGGGGAGCCATATCCAGCCTCGAAAAGGAATTGAGGCACCTGCGTCGTTTTACCTGAACCGGTAGAGCCGCAGACGACAACGATGTCATTGTTGTGAATCATTTCCATGATCCTCTGCTCCTCTGCGACGACCGGAAGCTTCATGCGCGCCTCCTGAATCGCCCGTGTCCTCGTTACCGAAACGGCATATGCTTTGCGGGCCAGGTTTGTTGTTGGCTGTAGTTCCTGAGGCAGAGGCTCTTGCTCCATAGGTCGTGGTGTGAAATTCTCAGGCTTTGGGATGTCGAGTGTTGTAGTTGCTGGCGCCACAGGTTGGTAGCCGAGGGCCTGATTCCTCTGTGCGTGAGCCCACGCTTTGAAAGCAGACGGCCTCTTTTCCCCGTCAGTCTCGTCGTCGTCGTCGTCCATGTCCTCGTCTGAGTCGTCCTCTGCGTCTGAATCCTCATCTGACTCTTCCGAGCTCCCCGAGCTCCCCGAGTCTCCCTCTTCTTCCTCGGAGCTTCCTTCCACGTCGCTGTTGTCGTCGTTCGCCTTTCCATCCGAACTGAAGCCGCTCCATTCCTCCTCGGCATCGGATGCTCTTTCAGGCTCGATGATGGAGAATTTGGACTGAATACCGCCTCTCTTCTGTCGCTTCTTGAGGACCGGACGACCGTCGTCACCAACGTCCAGTGGTCTTTTCAGACCTGATCCGACGGAAGCTGGAATCTGAGGTTGTGCCGCTGGCTGTGGCGTAGGCTGCGCTGGCGCGGGCGAGGGAACAGCTGCGGATATGGGTGCTGGCGTCGTCTCTGGTGCCGGTGCAGACTTTTTTGCAGCTCTGTTTTTGGTGGCCGTTTTTGTTACCGGTGGCGCAGACACCTTCACCTCCTCTTCTTCTTCCTCCTCCTCCTCGTCGCTGTCCGAATCCTTCTCCGGCGTGTCCCCCCTCTCCTCATACAGCATCTCCTCCTCCCCATCAACATTCAGCCCGGCATTCTTCTCTCGCAGAGCCCGCGTCAAGGCCTGGCGCTTTGTCTCTTTGCCCTGGCCCAGCGACTTTGTGCTGGTGAACAGACTGGTGTCGACCTTTTGCTGCGCAAGCTTCGCCAGGATCTCACGGTTCTCATCCTTGCGCAGCTTGGTGCTGATGTACTTCTCCAGGCGCTTCGCCTTCTTGCCGCTGACCTTGCCGTCCTGCTGCAGCTCGGCCCTCAGCTGGGCGCGCTTCTCCTGCAGGCGTTTTTGTTCCTCTGGGAGGATTTCCTCGGCATTGGGGTCGACGGCGCCGTCTTGCGCCTGTTTCTGGCGAGCGAGCTTTTTGTGCTTGCGCTCTCTGGGGACGTACTTTCCAGCCATTGTGAGGGATGTGGTTGGGAAGTTTGCGGTGGGATTCGTGAGTTTCACTCGATTCGCGTCCGCCTCGCCGTGCTAAAGAGGTATGCCAACTGTGCTACCAGCTTCTCTGGGCAGAGAAGGAGCAGAGAAGAAGCAGAAGAAAAAATGTGTGAACGCGATTCTTGGGATTTATATCGGATTGCCCATTTTTCACAAGAAATCGGACAAATGACCCAAGATTTCCCACTTCATGCCTGTTCAAACTGTCGTTCTACTGTCCAAGGCGATAAGATAAATCATTCGAGTCTAGAAATTTCAGGTTCTGCCGCTCTTACCGCTTGAGGTCTGCTCCATAAATGGTTTAGTGCGGGGCGATCCATGCGATAGGCTCCACCTGCCAGCGACAGCAATGGACGACCACCACTACGGCGAATAGCTGTGACGGACAGCAGAGATGAAGATGACAACGATGGAAAGTGATGGTGGATGATGGTCGAGGACTGACATGGCGTACAGCGATAATGTACGACAATGACGAACAACGCTCCTACATCTCACAGTGTGGGCGTGACTGCCATATTCACTGTGTTGGTCGCCAATGCACAGAAACGTCACAAGTACAACTTGCATCGAAGCGCAACTGCAAGCCCCAGCTTCTATCGCATCAAGCCTGGAATTTCTGTGCATAGATGCAAAGTTTCAGTTGGATTACAGATATTAAATCGCTTTTTGTGTGTCAAACATGATCTGTTTCGCAAAGTGAGTAATAGCGACTGAAGTACAGAGGCAGCCGAACTCCGCAAGACATACAGTGTCTGCACGGCTTTGAACAGAGGTACACACGGGGCCTGCGTCACCTAAACAGTAGCAGCCATCGACGACGACCTCTCCATTGACAGCCCGACGTATCAGACAAACCCCTGCAACGCCCGACAGCTTGGTTACATCCCAAGCCCGAATTTCTCGCAGACTGATCCGTTGCTTTCACATCAATCACATCAAGAACAGCCTTTGGTACAAAGATGGACCCCCAGGGCACCAGAGACGAACCCTTCCCTGCGCCCAGTAAGCAAGGAACCGGCACCATCAACGGCGTTCCCACAGAAGTCGCATCCGTCGCCTTTTCCGACAAGGTCATGGTCACAATCTCACAAGACGGCAGGCTCTCACAATGGGTAGTGCATCCTCCCTTCAACGTGCGAAACATTGCGTGCTAACCTCACAAAGATTCAAGTCCCGCTGCAGGCCTCCTCGGGCGGCATGGTTGACCTGAGCCTCCCGTCCGCCAGCTGCGGTCTCCTCCCTTCGGTCCACCTCACGCCCAAGACGCTTCTCGGCGGCGGCGGCGACGAGCGCGAGACTCTCGGCCAGCTGTACGCCGCGCAAATCGCAAGTCTCATCTCCACGCGCGACCCCGAGGATCGCAGGACGTTGGTGCTGGGTCTGGGACTCACCAAGGCGGATCACGAGCGCGAGGCATTCTTCGACACGATTGAATTGGTGCAAACGGTTCTCTGAATCGCTCGCGTAGTCAATTCCAAATCAATAAGACTGGGGAGCCGACCTGGCGTGGCGTCGCCCGACATCGGTCATGAGGCGGGTTTCAGAGCCTGCCTCTTTTGGAGAAACAAAATCACTTCGGGCAGAAGGTCAAGATCTGCCACGCTGTTGCAGAGAAGCGAGGAAGGTGAAGAAAAAGGGAGGCCGCGATGGTGGAAAAGTGGCAGGTCACAACCGCTGCAAACGGGCCCAGAAGCTCAGCTGCGAGCCGTGCCGTAAGCCAATTGGCTTGAATTGAGGGATGGGTCGGGAAACAGGATTCGGGTCTCTTGATGCACCGAGATCAAAGATATTGTGCAAGACGAATATGCTTGATATTCCACCCTGGGACAAGCAACTTGAGAGTGTTTTCCCCCTCTCCGCCTTGCCCGGTTAGTCTACAACCTGCCATAACCGTATGTGAACCAAATCATGAGATGAAAGCAATTATTGGAAGTGGGCTTGCCGTAATTTCATCCGACTGCGTTTGTTGGTGCTCGTTCGGTCCCGGTTGCCTCCACCTACATTCAGACTAAAGGTATTGAACCAAGATCCAAAAAGCCGGATTGCAGGCAATACTAGCCTGCCGAGATCCGCGGGACTTTCGCACATAAGCAGTTCAAACAAAAACATAAGCCACGCATCCTGCTGACTACCCTCGTCGTACCGGAAAACACTCCGGCCGGCACCGGACCCAGACCCCGCCGTGAGCTACCCCCGCTCCCGATCCGATTTCGGGAATAAGACATCCGGTGCACCAAGATGCACGTTATCGTAACTCCCGTGCGGGGATGATAATGTGTATGAGTCGAAGGAGAGACGAACGATGATGGTGGATAAATGCTGAGGACGTCGTTGATATCACTCTCACAACCGCGCCGCTCGTTCCGAAATCAGACTACACATTTCACAACGCATACCAGTTTGCCAACTTGAAGGAGTAATGGAGCGAATCCAACAACTCGGCACCCAGCTCACCTCACCAACCATGTCACCCACATCCTACACCCTCAACGCCAACGGCATCCCTCCCTTCGAGAGCCTCCCCCTCGGAACCGGAAACCCCAAATACTCGGCGTGGGGTCTCTACGGCGATCACGACGAACTCGGAACCCTCAACAGACTGACCGACTCCCGCGGCGCCGCAGCCGCCAGGAGTGAAATCAAAACAGGGGCAAGGTATCGATCGCACCCTCCTCAAAACCCGCACTCCCGTCCGTGAGAGACTCACCAAGCTCTACAGAGTCTCCCTGAACTGGTCCCTCAAGGCCCAACCGGAACCCTTCTTCGCCCGCCGCGCCTTCCACCACGACCTCTACCGCAAGAGCCCCCGCTTCGTCAACGACGACGTCTGGACCTTCAACTCGCAGTCGTCCTCCCAGTGGGACGGCCTGCGCCACTTTGGCTACCAGGACGAGGAGCGCTTCTACAACGGCGTGACCATGGAGCAGGTACACGCCGTCGGCGAGGACGGCGAGCGGTCAACCGTCAACGGCATCCAAGGTTCGTCCCCCCCACCCACCCTCCGCGTGGGAATCTTGTACAGTTTGAGCGTGGTCAGGAGTTGACAAAAAGACGGGCAAGCGTGGCAAAAGCACGGCATCGTAGGTCGCGGCGTCCTCGTCGACTACCACTCCTGGCGCCAGACCAACGGGAAGCCCTACGACCCCTTCGCGCGGGACAGCATCCCCGTGGCAGACCTCAAAGCCTGCCTCGAGTCGCAAGGGACGGAAGTCAAGTTTGGCGATATCCTCTTCACCCGCACAGGTAAATCCCCCCGCCGCCGCCATTCGTCAGCAAACCATTACGCAGACTTGACACAAATCCAGGGTTCCTCGCAACCCACGCCACGAAATTCCCCCGGGAAATAGAAGCCTACCGCGCCGCCTCCCCCCAAGTCTTTGGCGGCGTGGCCCAGTCGGAAGAAACCCTCCGCTGGGTGTGGGACAACTTCTCCGCCGTCGCCGGCGACCAGCCCGCCTTTGAGTGCTGGCCTCGCCGCGACCCGCGGTACTGGATGCACGAGATCCTCCTCGGCGGCTGGGGCATGCCCATCGGCGAACTCTTCGACCTCGAGGCCTTGGCGGACAAGTGTAAGCAGGAGCAGAGGTGGAGTTTCTTCATCACGAGCGAGCCGCGCAATGTTCCTGGAGGCGTCGCCAGGTATGGAATTCCCCCCATCAGCTGCGTCATCAAATATTGGAGAATTGCGTTGCTGACAGTTTAGCCCTCCCAATATCCTTGCCATCTTCTAGGAACGTGGAAATTTGAAACCTAAAATATGGCGCATCATCAAAGGTCAAGTCAGCGCAGTAAGCAACGTGGCGTTTAATGGGTTTGCTCATTGTCGGATCCTCACTCGATAGCTGTTTTGACGTCCTTACTAATGATATCCAAACACACCTGCCTGTCATTACCTGGCCGACAGCCTATGAGCACAGGGGAAGATGGCAAGGTCTTCACGTGCAGCGGGTAGCTTAAACTTGAGATGCTTCAATGTATTCGTATCAGCTTTCCAAGCTGAATAAACAAGGTGCCAGATCCGACGCCCCGGATGTGTTCTGATCTGCCCGAAATCTTCTATCATAGCCGTCATCTACGCGCACACGGTTGTCGTTTCAACCCTTGTGGCTTTTGCGGTCACTAGCAATGTGGTCAGCAACAACTTCCGAAGACCCACGTCAGGGGGCCAACTTACGTGCTCAATCTCCTCGACAATTGTTGCAACTTCTTGTCGTTGGCGGCATCTTCGGCCGCCTTCTCCAAGGCCTGCTTCCTCTCCTCCTCTTGGTGCTTGACGACCTCCTCGTGGCTGGGGGGCAGTCTCTCGTTCTGGATATCCACCTTACGGGCATCCTCAAAGGTGTTGATGGCGTTCTTGATACCCTCAGCGCCAAGCATGAGCGTTCCAGCCGGAAGCCTGCCACCTGACACGGTCTTGAGCTCCGTCACACGCTCAGACTCCTCACGCAACACTTGGAAGACGCGCGACAGACGGCCAATGGCCAGAATTTTGTTCTTGATCGCACGGCGCTTGTACTCAATCGACTCGGGGTCTTGCGAAGCTCCAGACAGAGGGGGCGACATGGGGCCTGGGGACGTGGACGACGGAGTGGCGTCCTCCTTGAGCTCCTCCTCGGAGCATGTGCTGAGGATGGCGATGAGCATATCGGTGATTTTTTCTCCAACGAAGGGCAGCGACCATGTGAAGACGTCCATGAAGTTTGGCAGCCAGTACGGGTGGGGGGTGCAGTTGAACTGTCGAATGTTCATGACGTTGTTCTCGTACTTTAGGACGGCAGCCTTGTTGTTGTAGACGTCGAGGTAATTCGGCGCAGAGAAGATGGTCATGACACTGGGGAAACCGGTAGTGCGCGTCTTGCGATACATGCGGTAGCCTGCGTCTTGCGCCTCGTGGGCACGGATGACGGAGAGCAAGTTGTTCTTCTCCAGGAAGTTGCACGCGGCCGGGTACGAGAAAAAGTAGGAACAACCACGGACGTGGTTGTGCAAAAAGTAGTCGCTGGTTTTCTCCTGCCCAAAGTCCTCGAGGGGGTCGGCCCAGAGAATATCGCACATGAGGCCCTGGGTTGGCGGTTCGCGGAATCGATCAATCTAAATGTGGCTGTCAGCATCGCGTGCCGTGTACACGTTGGGCGCCACAAAAGCTCACGTTGCGAAGGTCGTCGAGAGTGTGCAGCTCGGGACTCAAGCCGCCGTGGATGCACAAGAACTGCTTGTTCATAACAGCAGCCAGGGGCAGGCAGCAGAATGACTCCATGCAGGCCTCGTAGATGGCCTCGGAGTACTTGTGCTTGCACTCAAGCTTGAAGGTGAAGTAATCGGTCAAGTGGCGACACTCGTGGTTGCCGCGCAGCAGCCACAGCGTCTTTGGGTAGTGGATCTTCAAGCACCAAAGATAGAGGACGCACTCGATGCTGAAGTATCCTCTGTCGACGTAGTCACCCAGGAAGAGGTATCTGGTCTCGGCCGGGTCGCCGCCGACCTCAAACAGCTTCATGAGATCGTAGTATTGGCCGTGGACGTCACCGCAAACGGTGATGGGCGCATCCATCTCGAGCAGATTGGGTTCGGCGCGAAGAACCTCGGTGCAGGTCTTGATGATCCATAGGGCCTGCTCCTCGGTCAAGCGACCTTCGCGGTAGAAGTGCTGCTTGAGGAAGGCAATATTGGGCTTCGTGTGAGTCTCGTCTTCGAAGAACTGTTCATCGGAGGGCGTGAACATGGCGGGAGCTTGAACATCTGTCGACGGTGTCAGGTTAGCGCGAGTAATGGATCGCAGGCTCTGCCTCGATGCGGCAAAGTGCATCGTGACACGGGTTTCGACGTCGCCGCGGCCCATGAAGTCGATGTAGGTAACGAAGGCAGCGTACCTTTGCATACTCGCTCGAGTGTGTTCACCTGAGTGCCGTCTTCCATGGTGTGGATGGTGAAGTCGATCTCGGGGAGCGGCTTCTTTTCGCGAATAGCACGAATGGCATTATCGACCTGCTGGTTGCGGCGGTCGTCAGGACCACCGGCGCTGGCACCCTCGGGGTCCATGATGGCTTGCTGGCTTTGGCGACGAAGCGGATGAAGTCAGGGTCCTCCTGATGGCGATCGAGGGGCTTCGAGCGGGTATCGATGATGCAGAAGAACAGAGCGGTGAGGGGCGGAGACAGCAGCACCAGCTCTGTATCAGTCGCGATGGGGGCCTACAAAGAGGCGAGCTGGGTGGCGGCGAGTCGTTGGGCACGAGACGACGTGGAAGCAGGCGAGGCAAAGCAATGCGAGGCGATGCGAGGGGTAAAAATTGAGGTGTAGAAAGATAGGGCTGAGAAAAAGGGAGTTTGCGTGAAGAGGATGGGACGGGATGGGGATGGATGCACTGGACAGGACACGACAGGTCTGAATTACGCTGCTTCAGTTCAGGGTCGGCACAGCGAAAGGCCACCTCAATTCGGGGCACCTGAGTCTGGCAGCGGTACGTGTTTAGGTGCTGAGCGTTCTTCTACTCCCTGGACTGGGGTGCTACGGGGCTGCTGCTTGAAGGGATGGGAGGGATGTGGCATAGGTAATTACCTTGCGGGATACTGGAGAATCGTGGAGCTGGTCAGCCACTGATAACATCAAAAGGCGGCGAATTTGCTTCAGGGACTGGAGCGGCACTGAGGTCCGGTAGCTGCCCTGGGCTGCATGGGAGCTGGAGCGCGCACCTCAGATGAATTGGGCTGGCAGGTGGCAGCCGCCAGAGGACGTGGCCCGCGGACGGCGGGGTCTCAAGTAGACGACACGTCATCCTCTGCCAGTAATCTCACCTATGGTCAAGTACTGTCTACCTTGGCCTCGGCTCCAAGTGCCCACTCTCTTCGTCTTACATTCGTTCTGTCCTCAGACGATAGGCAGCCACAGCCTGTCGGATGCCTCCTCCAGTCGCCTCTTCGATCCCCCACTTTCGCCGGATGGGGGACCTACTGAGTACACTACCTACCTACCTTACCTAAGCTCACGTAATGTGCCTAGCTGCTCTGAGCACCTCAGTGTGTGATGTACCTTACCTCCCTCATCCACACCCGTCCAAGTGGCACTTTTTCCACTTTGAGCTCCAATCATGCTCGGACTCTGGCTGCAGCTTGGCCTACCAACTTGCGATGAATTCAAGTCTTTCGTCTCTTGCCGTCCGCCGGACGGTTCGAACCACTGACCCAAGTCCCAACACGGCCAAGAAATCATCAGCTGACGCACGTGGCCTGAGTGGCTCGTTGACTTAGCTTCTCAGAATGTTTTTTTTTATTTGCTCTATTCGAAGTCTATAATTCTCATCGAGTCCTCTACGGGTGGCTTGTTCTTCTGGGGTATTGGGCTTCCTCGACCTGCTCTCACCTCGACCATCTGTCCTGTGGTGCGACATTCGCGTCGAATTTCTTGCTGGCTTCCGGACGTTGATTATGGCGAAAATGCTGGCCTATGACTGCGATATCCTGTACGCGTGTCGCACTTCGGTGCTTTGCCCCATCTATGGCAGGCAGTAACCTCCGTCGACGATGATGTCGCAGCCCGTCGTGTACGAAGCGGCGTCGGAGGCGAGATAGAGGTAAGCGCCCTTGAGCTCGCGGGGCTCTCCCTCGCGACTATCAACAAAGTCAGTTTGCGGCCACGTCGCACCACCAGCGCTGCCACTCACCCCATGGGAGTCTTGTTTCTCCACTGGTTCTTGGACTCTTCGGGGACAAAGTCGGTGATCTCGGTCTTGATGTAGCCGGGCGAGACGGTATTCACACGGGCAAAGCCGACCCATTCGACGGCCAAGCTCTTGCCTGCTCTGCTGTCAGCTCTCGTCGCCGCCCTTCCAAGACGTGGGCGGCACTTACACAGGTGGATCACGGCCGCCTTGGACGAGTTGTACACGGCCTGCGACTGCGGGATGTTGACAACATGGCCGCTCATGCTGGCCGTCGCAATGAAGCTGCCGTACGTGAAACCGTCGAGGGGCTTGCCGTCGAGCGTCGTCCCCTCGGCCTTTTGCCTGCGGAAGTGCGAGCCTGCAACCTGGGCGCAGTACACGGTGCCGTTGACGTTGACCTCCAGCACCCTGTCGGCCTTGTCCATGGGGCCGTCGAGGAGAGGACCCTCTTCCCACGCGATACCCGAGTTGGCTACGAAAATATCCAGGCGTCCGTTGAACTCGGAAACGATCTGCTGCACCGACTCCTGGACGGACTGGTGGTCGGTGACGTTGACCTGGTAGGCCTTGCCTGTCGCCCGGAAGTCAGCAAATCGCCTGACGCGGCGCTACGGGTAGTTAAACGACGCACACTTGACGCCGTATTCCTTTTCAATGTCGGCAGCCCTGTCGAGGGCCTTCTTGTTGCTGTTGTACCAGATTGCGACGTTGGCGCCGGCCTCGGCGTAGGCGTGGGCAATCTCGAGGCCGATACCACCTCCGGCACCCGAGATGATGGCCGTCTTGCCCTTGAGCGAGAAGAGCGGCAGCACGCGCCTGCTCGCCGGCGCCTCGGTGGCGTTGTGCTTGAAAGCTCCGTCCTTCATGTCTGCGCTGTTTACAATGGTCGTCGAAAAGGGTTGGAATCGAGCGAGGGTGCTTCGTCTGGCTGGCGAAGCGACAACACGAGGGATACAGGAGATTCTTGGCCGTGAAACGGCGGCGCGGAGGACGGAACTGAACATGACTTTTTATATATACGCGGCCACGCAGGTACCGCTGAAGAGGTTCCTCTTTTTCTTTTGACTTTGGTGTCAGACAGGGTTCCAGGGAGGAACTTTCACCGCAACGGAGATGTGGTCATGAGGGTCTCGTTCTTCTTGAAGAATCCACGAGGGTGGCACCTGGCTAGGTAGGAGTGCGAGGGAGGAGGCTAATACTAATACCAGAATGGCGGCAGCGGTTGCGCCCCTGGTTCATGCGAGCTGGGTCGACGGGACAATCGCGAGCGAGAGCAGCGAGATGCGAGTGACGGCAGTGGAGAACCCGAGGGGTATTTCTGTCTATCTACGGAGTATGATGGACGGATACACGCCGCTGCGCCGCTTAACAAGGTCCTCTAGAACTGAAAAAGGACTGGGTCTAAAGGGTGTGGGCAGCCATCATGGTCGTCATCGACCTCTTGGGCAAAGACGGATAAAGCATGGCCTGTTTTCTTGACTGCTGCTGCTGCTGCACGTTGCAGAAGTCGCTTGTCGATGGCGCATCGAATGTCGCATATCGAATGTCGCATGTGTCTTCAACCTTTTGGCTTTCGGCCGCCGCCAGGGGTAAGTACTTGTAAGTACGGAGCACTACGGCACAAGCATGTGGGGGCGGCCTGGAGGGGAGACGACGAGGAATTCCAGAAATGCGCCGTTTCCAGCATGCCAAAAGGCTCGACGTTTAACCGCGGGATGATGCTGGGAGCCTGGGACGGGATGCTGGGAGCCTGGGACGGAAGGGGCCCTGAATCCCGGGGGGGG
>QAPG01000063.1:82653-118996 GCA_004366825.1 Colletotrichum spinosum | reverse complement strand
GGGGGGGGGGGGGGGGGGGGGGGGGGGGGGGGGGGCCCCACCCCCCGGGGGGGGGGGGGGGGATGCCAAAACCGTCTCCGCTTCAACTCGACTGGCGCGCTTCTAAACGTGTGTGGGAAGATGGTCTCGACCTCGGACCCTTGCGGACACGATATCCGATTTGATTCCAGGAGTTCTCAAGCTTGTGAATTCTGTAAAAAATGGTGTTCCATATTTCTCGACTTGAGTCTTCATATCCATCGTTTGTACACATTCCAACCAGTCAACCCAATGCCATGTTTGCTGCCGTGTTAATTAACGGACAACGGCGCCATGCTTCTCATCCCACAACCTGGTTCAGCACGTGCTCGCGGGGAAAGTTGGTGTTTCTCCAGCGAGAAAAAAAGTCATCCCTGTTGACTGGGTTCCGTTAACATCACGTATCCTCAAACACGGCGGGTAGCACGACTCACTGTAGGCGCCGCAGATTCGTCTTCTCCCTTCGAACGCACTTCGGCCGTGCATCACACGCCAATTGTCAAAGACTGAGGGTCAATGGTCAGCGACGGAACGAAAAAGTGAACAGGTGTCGATGGACAACTGACTCAAGACTTGGCCAGGCTTCAGTTGCACCCAGTACTCGACGTCTGGCCGCCGCAAGATGGCATCCCATTTGCGAGCTGCCGCGTACCACTGCGTCGGCGACACTTCCCTTGTGAAAGGCACGACGCCCCGGTCGTCATTGTTCCATCTCACGCGTTGCAGTTCGCCCGTCTCCTGGTCCAGTTCGAGAACGGGGTACCTCTTGTCGGGAGAGATGGTGATTCCCTGGTTGCCGCTCGCGTGCCAGGGCAGCCTGACCTTGGACAGCATCTCGTACGCTTGGGGGTCCTCTTTCTTGAGGATTCTGGCCGCGTAGAATGCGTCCACGAGGAGAGAGTCCCCGCCCAGCTTTCCATCTTTTGGCGGTTCCTGAGAGGGAGGCGCTTCGTGGGAGAGCATGTGAAAAGCCTGGAGACCGGCGGGGTCTGTAAAGTACGTCGTGTCAGTGTGCGCGGGCAGAGCCATGTTCGTGTAGGCCGTGTCAGCCATGGCAAGGTCCGGTATGAAGTCGTAGAAGCCGCCGTAGTGGGTTTCGCGGATGAAGGCAATCTTTTCGAGCACGCGCTGGGTCGCGTCAGGAGTCTCGGAGGGGGTTCCATCGACGAAGACGAAGCCGTATTCACGCTGGCTAGTGTCAGTTGAGCACCGGGTCGTCGCTCACGGAAGTCTGAAGTACAATGGATTTTGTGAGTTTGGCAATGCCAGAGTCATCTTTGGAGTTCATCAGGTGGTCGTGGTCTACGACGGGACATTTGTTGGCAATGTCAGAGCCCCAAAAGTGATGGCTGGTCGGCGGTGAGCTTGTGAGTACAGCGAGCCAGGCATCGAGACCTACTTGACCTGCTCTGGGCTACGGTGATCATTCTGCAGGTAATGCTTGAGGAAGTCCCACGAGTAGAAGCTCTGGTGTCCATCTTGCCCCCCTGCGCCCATCTCACCGTCAGTGGTCATGGATACTGGCGCCGCCACACGGCAGCTTAGGGACATACACTTGACGCTGATTCCGTTCGCTTCAGACTTGATGTCTGATGGACGAATATCCTCCCTGATCTGAGAATCCAAGACTTAGTTTGGACGATTTTGGGTTGTCGGATATAAGGTGACATACCGCGAAGGTGTTGAAGTTTCTTTGCGAAGTGTCTTGGTTTACGCAATGGCTGCAGCGGCAGTTGTCTCTAGACGACTGTCAAAAGTGAAGTGCGAAATGGAGTTGGTTGCCTTGCGTAGGTACCTCAGCCAAAAGTGTGGGCTAAGCAGAGTTAGTTGACGCTCTATCAAAGAGAGACAATTGGGACCGAGTTATTGCCAATATCACTTATCGTCAGGTGCCCGGCCAGGCGAGACTTACAGAGTCGATCTGCGTGTAGATCCTCCAGCTAAACCATCAACCTGGACGCCATCCTGCACAATCGATGCATTCAAGCTCTGAAGTCGAGCCGCGGTTGTAGAGAGATGCCTGGAGAATGTGAAGGCCGTCTTCGAGTAGATGCGGGATGAAGCTCCAAAAGCAGCGCGCCCACTGTGCGAGGCATTACTTCACATGTCTCTTTGACTCGAGATAAGTCTGGGACTGCTCACCTCACGGCGTGTCTTAGTGGAAGCATCGTCGGCGGGATTGCGGCAAGTCTAATCAATCTGCCGGGAAGAACTCTGATATGGTGGAAGGTTGGAGCAGAGGTGGCCAACTTTCGATCTCCAAGGTACACAATGGCTTGAGTGCATTGTTTGAGAAATGGGATGGGATTCTCTTAGGAACCTGTTCCGAGAGACGAAGCGGAATCCCCAAAGGCTGGCCCACCCCGCTTGCCTTGCCTGGCGCTTGATGGCAGGAAGACTACCTATCGGTGTACCTGCTCCTAGGTAGGTTCCTACCTACCTTACCTATGGCACGATTACACAGCAGAGCAGCCGGAAAGCTGCGGTTGCTGTCTACGTACCTCTACCTTACCTGGGCTTCAGTGGAGAACCGCCCGGAAATGTTGCCCGGACTCTGTGAAGCGCGCTGCATAAGGTACCTACGTGTGGAAGCCTCGGCTTGAAGCCCCGCCTGGAAAGAAGGTGGTGGGCCTGTTCCTGCTGTTCCAGCTGTTCCAGCTGTTTCTCCTGCTGCCCGGCTTGGCTGTCACTTACTTGGGTGTCTCCAAAGAAAGAGAAGTTCGTCACTGCAACGCATCCGTGTCTCACCTTCGCATCTTTGCCTTTGTCACCTTCTTTGACACTTACTAAGGCTGCTGTATGGCTCTGCGTCTCCTTTCGCCTCGCATCGTACCAGGACACCAAGTGGCCCGGCCTGGGCCATCTGCCACGCAGTCGACCCGACGACCCGAGCAGAGTATGCCTCGCCTCGCCTGTTTCAAGCGTGGCCGGCTTCAGACCGCTGTTCGCGACCTTGTTGGGGCTCAAAGTTCGCACAATCGGCAGCGACGTCGTCTCTCCCATCAGAAATAACCGCCGTGTCCGTCTGCTTGGGACGCCAACACCTTCCATGCCATCCACCAGAATAACATGGGTATGCAATATACGCCCGACTGTGTCTAGGGTTCAGGAACAAGCGCTCGGGTACAAAACCCGACGATTTCAGGTTGTGTGGGCAAGGCGATCGACCAACTTTGGCACAGCTCTGTCCATTCACATGACGAGACTCGTCCCAGTAGTCTGGCTCGAATGCCTGTCTGCTTCTACCTCCGTGGTCTCGTCTTCTGCAGGTCTGAACCATCGTTGGTGCTGATTCTTCTCTCGCGCGTAGGCGGCTCTTCCTATTGGCCGCAATTGGCGACGACAGTCTAAGCCGGCTCCGTGGACGATGCAGAGAACATCAAACCCAACATCGCGCCAGGCCCTGCTTCGCGTTTGGCGGATATCTTCTGCTTGGTGCCAACAAGTTGTTGCCCCTGGCTGACTATCGGCAAGGCACGGAATATTGATATATCACCAGTCCTTCGCCAAAATGGAAACACACAAGTGCTGGTTTCAATTCTCACGTTCGGACTCGTCAACCATTGCTTTTGCCATCTTCTCTATTTGCCTCTAATGCATTCGAATTACTTTCGTATACAAACGTAATGTCTTCAAAAGTCTACTGGCGCAAAGTTTGCATCTTTGCATGGCTGTTTGGTCACGACAATGTTGTGGCCGGCCTACGCTTCACCCCTCTCCCGTCATCAAACCAACCACCAACCCGTTATTCGTTGTTACAAAGAGGCCCTTCGCGACAAGATGCCAGCTGTCCCGTCGATGGGCACACTGCTTGCGGAAATGGCGCTCCCGACTACTTCTGCTGCGCCAGCGATAAGACGTGCCTGGTGGTTGCCTCCGGTTCCACCGCTCTATGTTGCCCAAAGGGGGCGTCATGCAACATGATATCGACTATAATTTGCGACATCACCGCCCAAGATGTTCTACAGAACCCAGATAGTCCGATACACACCACCAAGCTAAGGACTTCGTTGCCCAGTTGTGGGGAGCGATGCTGCCCATTCGGATACAGATGCGAAGGCGGTGCTGCCTGTGTATTAGTAGATGAAGAAGCGCCAAAAACAAGTAGCGCCGACAGTACTGTAACCACGAAGGTCACGCATATCACAACAGACATACCGACGATGAGTACAAAGACGGCGACGACAACAGCCGAAACAACGCCTGCAGCTGAGAGACCTCCATCGTCCGCTTCACCCTCCATCGCCACTTCTTTCCAACATTCAACACCGACTACCACGGCAGCTTCACAAAACCAGAGTCCATCAGCCAATGCCTCTTCCGACGCGTCAACCTCGGGAGCTATCATTGCTGGAGCTACGATGGCAGCCGTCGCCTCCGTGGCAGGCTTGACTTGCCTTCTTTGGTTGAAGCGGCAGTCCATTTACGCCAAGGCTGGCTCGAACAAGTTTCCTAAATCATGGCTGCAACTTGACCAGCGCAGTACCGAGCAAGACATGCCACTGCCCCGCTACAACTCGCCTCCTCCAGCCTACAGCAACGCGGAAGCAAACCCTCCTGTACAACAGCAATACGTCTTCAAACACTACAGTCCCGAATCAGTAGGAAGCGACGCTCCTGTTGAGCTGCCTGCAACGCCCGTTTCCTTTAGCGTCTGGAACCCTCGCAGTCCTCGCGAAAGGGAGCCAAGGCCAGTGAGGACTCACTATAAGCCGTATCGACGACCAGAATAATCCCCCATGGTACCGCTCGCTGAGACGATGCTCTTTCTTTGTACATTAATTCAAGACATTGCAAACTTTGTAAGAATGAGACGTTTTCTACAACAAGACAAAAAGACGCAGAATGCACTCGACTATGGAGCCATCATGGAGTTCGTCTGCCTATTCTACTCTACCTGTTCCATCCAGTGGCTTCGCTGCCATCTATTTCGTGATGGACTTCAGCTGTTCATAGTTCGTTTGTACCCTCCAATTTTTGACGATGAACTCAAGCAACAGCCGGAAGCGGTCTCCCCTGCAATTTCTCAAGGCCCGTTAACTAATCTTCATCATGACGCCTCCAAAGTTGCGAAAGGTTGTGGACGACTTGACCAATAGGTACATACCATTAAGTATGGCCGTCGCCTTTGCCGTGGTTCTCGTCGTCGTACTCGTCTTTAGCGTCCATAACCACGAGGCCATCCCAGAGGCTCTCGCCATTATTTCATCCTGCCTCATCGGCGCCATGTTCCTCCTCTGGATACTAGGGCTGCTATTCCAGTACCTCGCGGTGAAGGTGGAAAGTGAGGATATGCTGCTGACGCTGCAGCAAGATGTCGAAGAGATCAAAAGGGACCTTGAGAGCAAGAGGCCGGTAAGCTTGGTGCTACTCTATGAATATCCTACGCGGTCTTCGAGACTAGGGGGAGGGGTGCAAAACAGACACAACAAGCGCTACGGAGCTGACTGTTATCTTTCTTAGCCTCCGCCGCCGAAAGAGCACCCGTTGTCCCTTGAAGGACTACCGGCTGATCGACAGCAGCGGGAGGTTGAAAGACGTCAGTACAGGGCAAGCCGGCAAATGGAAAAGGAGGAATACTTGAGCAGTCAACGGGAGGCGTTACAGAGGTCAACTCCGAATGTGCCGTTTTCTCAGGGGGGTGGTCCGCATCCGCACCGCGTGCGAACCGAGCCGCCATACCCAGGCACCGCAAGGACAGGAAATTTGCCGAGGCGGAATGAGTCCGCTCATTGGCCTCAGCACCATCAGCCTCGGTCGCGACAACCGTCTGGGCAGAACGAGAGGCCTCACATCTCGCCCTCCATGTCTGGGGCTCTCCAGCCCGCCGCGCCAGTTCAAGAGCATCCACGCGGACCCCGATCCCCTCGTCGCTACAAAGCATGGAAGATGCCCCCTGAACACCCACTGGCCCAGAGAGACGGACAGGCTCCCGCCGGATCACCAGCGGTTCACCATCAGCAGAATCAAGAGCGTAACGGCAGTTTCCCCCACGCAAATCATGAAGCAGCGCCATCGAGACGGCCTTCTAAGGGAAAGAAGCCAGAGAATGCCCATGCGCCCTATGCGCAGCCTGTTTTACATGACCAGACCGGGGAGATGGGCCTCAACTCCCGACAGGAAGAGTCTTTCTTTGTGGGTATTCGTCCATCACCAGTGGCGTCGAGGCAGGACTGACGGCAGGACTGACATACACACAGCCTCCGCCCTTGAATATTAAGAAGAAACCGGCTAAGAACACCAAGAATCTCCCAAATCACAAGTACGACGGTTCAGATTACCCAGCGGATGTACGTTATGGTCCAGACTTTGAAAACGGCGATCGACTGGCTGCGGATCTCTCTAATGAGAACCCATCCATCCGGCCAGTCGGTGGTGATATAGCAGACGGTGTAAGAATTCATCCTTGAGCACTTGCATTTCGTCTCCAATTGCAGGCATGCTTAATTACAGTCACGAAATGTATCAGACAACTGGCGAAGACCTTTGTACTAGTTACTAACGCCGTATTCAGTGGACGCCTCCAAAAAAAAGCTATCATTTTTCGTGACGGGACGATTTCAGCGGTCATCATATTGCTTGAACTTCAGGGTTTTGTGGCGTTTGTATATCGATTCTCGGTACATCAGGCAGAGCATGGGGTTGACAACCTACCATAATCGAAATATGAAGGGGCTTCAACCGAGGTGTCGCGTTTGGATGTGGCTCTCCGAGCTCAATCTTCATAATTCTCTTCTTGATTCTGCAAAACCTGTGTCACCTCCTTTTCCACACGGTTGTCATGTCGAGAACGTGTCTTGACCAGAAACGCGTGGTAATAGCGACATTGAGATTGAGTTTCGAGTACAGGGCAAAGCCAACAGACGAGCTTGCCAACTTCATACGCTGCAAGATGGAACAGCAGATAAGGGTTTCTGCTTCTGCAAGCTGAAATTCCTTTCACCCAGGCTTACTTGCCTCCCGATTTTCTGGCGAACATAGAACCTCAGCAACGTTTCTGGCCCCATACCCAAAAGTAGTCAAACCCGACCTGAACCCCTCTCTCCTCAACATCCCTCTTCATCCCCTCCTCTATGCGCTGCACGTCGTCCATGGTCTTGATCGTCTCGGCCCCGCCGTCCTGAACGACGGCCGCCAACGACGGCCTGATGAGTCGCTGAATCGCGTTCGTGCCGTTATCCTGGATCGTCTTGTCGGCCGCCCACGAACTCCATATCTTCTCCTCGCAGTTGACCAAACCTGCCGCCTCAAACTTTCGCGAGAGTCCCGCGGGCATTCTGTCAAATTGAAGGTCCCAGTCAGCCACGTCTCCTCAACAAGATGCAAGAATCGCGGGACAGAGCGAGCGAACAACTTACATCGGATCTCTCCCAATCCTCGCCCCGTGAGCCATGTTCGCCGACCACCACTCATCATACGCCTTGCTAGGCGGGTACGCCCGTATGTACAAATCCGCCGTGTCCTCCCACACAACCCACCCGCCATCCCTCACCAGCGCCGCCAGATTCGCCACCGCAACATGCCACTCCCGCGTCTTCAGCCCCAGGGCCAGCAGCCTCACGTGCACGACGTCGAAACTGGCCCTCATCTGCTCCGGGAACGGGTCCAGCACGTTGTGCACCACAAACTTCGTGCTCGGCTGCTCGGGCCTCAAGGGCGGCGACGCCGGCGGGGGCGGGATCGGCGGCGTCGGCGGCCGCGGCGGGAACTTGAGCGGGTCCATGTCGAACCCCACGAGCTCCGACCTGGGCGGCGCCGTTTCCGACAGCGAGGTGAGCCAGACGCCGCTCCCAGTCGCAACGTCCGCCACCCGCGGGCGGGGCAGGGACTCGAGGTGCGCGAGGACGGGGGGCGGGAGGAGCTCGCCGCCGGTGAGGGGGACCCAGATGTTGAAGTGGTTGTAGGCCAGGCGCTCGAGTTCGGCGTCGAGGGCCCCGCGGTTGAGGTTGTAAATCGTGTTCGGGGTCCAGGAGGCCGAGGTGGTCGAACTCATGGTTTCTCACGTTTTGGCAGGTAAATAATTGGTGCTCGTAACAAACCGAAGGTGAGCAGACTTGCGCAAAGGGAATCTTACCGGAGAATGACTCTCACATTGGTGTTTAACATCAGAGGGGCGTGATGGAGATTTAGATGACGAAAGGCTCGTGCCGGGGCCACCGAGTTTACTGCTTCTCCTCATTTGGAACCTTCGAGGCGACGCGGCAGCAGTGATGACGAAGGAAGCTCTGGGTCTCGAGAAGGGGTACCCCCAGTCATATCGGACGAAACCAGAATTTACGTTCTCATCAAAGAAGTTGAAAGCCGCTCAAACTCCTCATCGCAACGAGAAACTCAAATCTCCAATGCGTAAGCGAAGCTTTCTCACCTCGTCAGCTTTGCTTTCTTGGAGGAACGTTTGAGAGTTGCGCGATAGCAATGGTCAGCTAATGTATCATGTGGAATCTACTCAACATGAAGTCATTGGCTGCGCAACGAACGGTTTGAAGTGAAGAATATCGAAACGAGTAACGTGATGCTAAATTCAAATAATGCCTATGTAATGCTGGCGGACCTAGCCTTCTATACTCTTCTCTAGTGTCCCTTGAGCTTATCCCAGAAATTGGACGACTTCTCGCTGATGACGGGAGGGGTGAGAATAATAGTGTTCCAAGTCTCTTTGCCGTCGACATACAAGCTGTATTTCAGGCTACTCTGAGCTCCCTCGGCCAGGTTCTCGATGGTGAGGGATCCAAACTTGGAGTTGCCGGAGTGAATGTATCTAGCAGACGTTAGTATGGCGCGTTCTAATTGGCAAATGGTCGGCAGCTCCTTACTTGAGAGCAACATCCTCATCGTCGTACTGGCGGTAGGTTGGAAGGGGCGAGGCAAACTGGTTGAGAGGACTGCATGAAAACTCGTGTGCCGCAGCCGACTCTGGCCACCTTCCGCCAGTCGGGGGAGGAAACTTGGTGGCCGCAAATTCGTGTCGGTCACCAGACACTACTACGACACCGACGCCCCTGGCTCCCGCATCCCACATGGCCTCTAGGACCTTGCGTCTCTCAGTCAGGAAGCCGCCCCAAGTATCTCTGGTGTTCACCGGCCAGTTCTTGGTGAGAGGAATGGAGGATGCGACAATCTTCCACTTCACCCCCTTGGGCTCGGGGCGATTGAGCCAAGCCAGGAAATCTGCGAGTTGCTCTTCGCCCAGCATTGTCTTCTCAGGGTCATCGAAGGGCAGGGAGTTGACTGATCGGTATGAACGCGTGTCAAGCATAAAGAAGCTTGCAGGGCCTTGAGTGAACTCGAAGTAGGTGGCGCCTGACCGCCGGAGGTTCGTAGTTCCAGCAACAGGTGCGGAAGGGGGGTTGGCAAGTTCCTGGTAATGGTGCCAGGGATCGATCGCGGCGCGGTAAACGCCGGTAGTGTTATCGGACCAATCATTTGCAATCTCGTGGTCATCAAGAACATGAATCCAGCTGAGGTTCTGGCCGACAGGAGCCCAGTCAGGTGAGGCGTAGACGTGTCGATATTTCTGGCGATAGTCCTCCTCCACCTTTCCTTGACGCCTGGGCACATCAATGTAGATAAAGTCACCCAAGAAAAGCATGAACTGCGCCTGCAATTTGGGCAGAACCTTGGCGAGGTGTCGCATCCCAGGTATGGCCAATGGGTGCTCCAATGGGTTGTAAGGGAAGCGTGGTAGAATGCATGAGGTCGAGAGGAATGTGAACTTATTGTCGGCGAACGTCGACATCTGGCCGGGCTTGGGAGGAGCTACGAACTCGCCGCTGTGGTTGTTCGATGTCCTCCACTCGTAGATTCTCTGCTGGGAGTGCTTCAGGGGCACAGTGAGAGTTGCAGTGAAGTCCGTCGTGTTGTCCGTGTAGCGCAAGCCTCCGCCTACCTGCCAGAGAGGGTTATCGAAGGGAGGCTGAGGATCCTTGATATGAATTTCGATCGTCACTGGCATCTTCGCTTGGTCGGGCTCGCGCAAGACGAACTTGGCCTCGGTCGGTGAAACATAGCCAAGACGTACGAAAGAGAGATCATGGACGGGGTGATACTGGCGAACGCGGAACAGGACGTCGGCGGTCATGCCAACCAATATGGCGTTGATGATGAATGTGAGGATCGACGAGATCGGGTTAGCTGGGCTGGGGGAGCCAGAAAGAAGGGTGGTCCATGGTCGCGACTTCTCCTTGACGACGATCGTCTCCTCGATCTGAATTTCTTCAGTGACATTGTCATCCAGGTCCTCATCGTCACCCTCGTAGATTGCCTCTTTCACAGTGACGTCCACTTCGTCCTCGAGAATGTCGTACTTTGGCTCCTTCAAGTAGCCGGCGATGAAAGAAGAAACATACACAGCGAACAGCGCGAAGATGCTCAACGGTACGGCAGCCTACATCTTCGTCAACATAACTTATTCAGGCAAGGAGTTGTTGCTCAAGAATAAGTGGAACTCACCGGACCAGGGAACTACAGTAGTTGCACCCAATGGTTAGTGACATGTTTGTTTCTTTAAAAAAGGTTTTGGGTCATGAGACACTTACCCATCGCAAGAAGACATATGAGACTGCTCTCAATGCGATTGACGAATAGAACGCGACCTGCGTTTCGGGCGCCATGATGGCTGAGGTCTCTGCTATGAAGTGGGCGAATGCGGAAGTCAACGTCTATGTGTCTTTGTGGAAGATAAGTTGAAATCGCAGAGATCGGTTGGAGAGATCATAGAGTGTGTCGACGCAGTAGAAGGAGCCAGCCACTCGGAGGATTGTGGGAGAGAAGGTAGAAGGAAGGTTTGATAATCGAAAGAGGAGATCGCGATCTGCCCTGCCCTTGAAGAAGATGCTCTGATGGACGTGACGTGACGGATCAGGCAGCTTTAGCTGTTAGATGAGGTCACTAATAATCAGAAGGCCCCGTACAGGCTGAAACACTGGGCTGGGCTATCTCAGGTAGCTCAGCTCAGCAATGACAAGCCACTAACTATACCTTAGTCACGATTGGCTTGCGAGGGGCATGTGAGAGTGGCTAGTGAGAGTCCCTACGTCCAGGGAACCAGGCGACAGGATGCAATGCACTGACCAGTGACGACGGGACGGAAGCTCTGATGGGGCCACTTCCTTCCGCAGCGAGCTTCTGACGAGAACGATACGTACTTACTGGCTAGCGCCCCTGAGCAGAAGTAGGAGGTGCCTACACAGTAAGCTCCAGCTGGCAGCCCCTAGCCCAAGGTCTTTCTGGTCCGTGCCCTCTTCAAGGGGCCAGCTTTAGCGGGCGCCAATTTTCCGCGCCGAACTCAATCGTGGCCCGTTCGAGGTGACACTTTTGGCGACAGCTTGTCCTAATTCCCCAGCTCCAGAGTCGATCGAGATACCCTCACGTGCAAACCAGGCTCCCACGCAAAACACCATGAGGTTAACTGCCGTTGCATGCGGGCTTCTTGCCTGCTTCGTCTCCCAGGTTGCTGCCACTGCATTGACCTACAAGATCCACGCCAACGAGAAGGCATGCTTCTACGCCAAGACCCAGAAGGAGAATGAGAAAGTTGCCTTCTACTTTGCTGTATGTTACCGTCGACACCGCATAATTATCTGTCCAGCTAGTTAATGCGTTCGCGCTGTACAGGTCCAATCAGGTGGCTCGTTCGATATCGACTACATTGTGACGGGACCGGGCAATAAGGTCATCCTGGATGGAGCCAAGGAGCGCCAGGGCGACTTCGTCTTCACGGCCCAGCAGGTCGGCGACTACGAGTTCTGCTTCAACAACGAGATGAGCACATTCGCCGAGAAATTTGTCGACTTCGAGATTGCCGTACGTTGCGATTCTGACTCCAATTGTCACATGTGGTAGATTTCGTTGCTGATGATCGACGTCGAAACAGGTCGAGAACGAAGTTCGTGCTCAGCTCCCCTCGAAGCAAGGCGCCTCCGCCGAGCAGCATACCACCCTTGAGGAAACCATTTTCAAGCTCTCCGGCTCGCTTTCGACCATCTCCAGAGGCCAGAAGTACTTCCGCACCAGGGAGAACCGCAACTTCAGTACCGTCCGAAGCACCGAGGCACGCATCATCAACTTCAGCATGATCCAGTGTGCGCTTGTTGTCTTGATGGGTGCATTGCAGGTATTCATCGTGCGCTTCTTTTTCCAAGGAGCTCGTAAGGGTTACGTGTGAACGACTGCGAAAGTTTGGTCTGGATTTCGATTTGCGCGCGGGCTAGAAGGAGTCTTAAGGGGCTCGTGTACATCAAAAGCAAGGGACATGATGTGGTTTATGGTATGAAGATATCAATGACGATCCGAAATCAGCGCTATTTCTTGCGGCCGAGGTGCCTGCTCAAGCAAGGGCTTCGGACGTGGGCGTGTGAGGGTGTTCGGTGCTCTATTTACAAGAGACAAGTATCCTTGGTCTATCCAGTGTCAATACTGAATGGCTTAATGAGCACTTTTCAACAGCTCGGCTTCTGTATTGGCATCCACTGATCTATCTGCATTGCACATCTGAGTGTTGGTGCTGCACGGAGTGAGTAAATAACATGTTGTGGGTGGTCACTGCAGCGTCATGCCTCTCCATCCAGCGTCAGTTCGCGCTCGAAGCTGATATCAGTGCCCCGTAATTAAACGGCAATGCACACTGGCGTCTTTATTCAGAACATGGAAGGTGTCGTGCCGTAGGCGTCTTATCGGGTGAGGCTGCACTGTGGCGTGAGAGAGAACAGACAGCGACGCCTGGTCTGATTGGCTGGGACATGTACCAGCGCTACCAGCCACGGCAGGCTGACTGTGGAGCCGTTGTTACCTCTGTTTCCCATCGGCGAGAGCTTCCATAGCTTCGAGAGCACAGGAACGCCGTCAGCCTCGTCTGCTAACCGGCCAGGTCCCCCCAGCGACCAGTTCCGAAGATACGCAACGAGGGACATCTTCTCATAGAAGGTGCGCGACACGAACCTTGTGGCAGTCTTCAACCCACAATCGATGCGCGCGAACGCTGCCATCCCGCAGAAGTTGCACCCACAAACAACGAAACAACAGCACACCACCTTCTAGAAGGTGGCCCGCGATCTGTCAATGCCGAGTGCTGCACGCCAACGTCCGAAGCAATTACCCAAGAAGCCAAAGATAGAGTCAGCTGGTGAAAAGTGGTTTATTATTAGAGATATTCTCCAGGAGAGACTTCGTCGAGGAAAGATCGAGTACCTAGTTGATTGGGAAGACGATTCCGTCACTGGCGAACGTTACTCGCCTACTTGGGTAAGTGTACTTCCGCAGGTAGGGTGTGCTTCACCTTTTCTGACGTCAAAAAGGCCGAAAGCAAAGACGTCACTTCCAAGGCGATATTCGACTGGAAGCAAAAGCAGAAAGCCGAGGAGCCCGCCGAGGTTGCGACACGCACTCCAGAGCCCGAGTCGCACTGCACAGACGACAAAACAGAAGAAGGGGCTCCTTCGCAGGGTCTAGCCGGAGACTCGCTTGATAGTAGTCAGCCTATCCAGCCTCCTCATCGGCGCAAGAGGCATCGGTCGAACGACGTGTCACAGTTTGAAGATTGGGAAGAGGATCAGCTTCCACTGGCCAAGCGGCACTGCAGTGAGGTATCGTCGGTTAACGTCTCAGAGGTTGACACGGATGCCGCCTCTGACATTTTAACCCCTTCGCCCAGCTTCTTTGTCGGCCTCCCTTCTAAGTTGGAGTTCGACCCGTCTGAGTATCTGAGTGTTTCCGCCTCGCAAGGCAGCGCCTCCTTCGGATCGCAGCCCATTTCGACAGTTGAAGACGAAGACGACCAAGTTTTCGTTACCGAAGGCCTCAGCCAGAAAACTATTCCTGACTCTCAAGATTACTACTCGGCTTTCGAGAGCCAAGATCTGCTGCACCCGGTCCCGCAATCAGGCCCACGGCCTGAAACTCGAACAGAGACCAAGACCGACGCTGGCTCAGAGGTTGAAATCTCGGATTCTCAGAAGTACTCTAGTCTAGGCACACCCGAAAGCAAGGCTGCAGACTCACAGGCACGCCAGCCTGACGCAGGCGATTTTGGTTCCCAGACGCAGGCTCAAGGATCCTCTCTGCCAGACCTTTTCGAATCCTCTCAAGATCTGTCTGAGGTCGCTGACCAGGTCCCTTTGACGCACAACGTCTTCTTTCAGAGCCAGCAGCCCATCGTTGCTCGCAATCCTTCCATTACCCCGGCCGCTCCTTCCGCTGTGGTGCAGAGAGCTCGGTCATCATCCGAAAGCTCCCTGTCTTTGGCTGCCCAAGCCGCAGCTCAACTTGTCCAAGAGCAAGATTCGGTTCCGGCGACTCTTTCTGACAAGTCCATTCCTTCGTATCAAGTGAATGACTTGCCTGTCAATAACGAGGCGAGCCAGCGGTACTCAATCGACAGATCTAGTCGTGCCGTTGCACCGCAAGAATCGGCGTCGTCTGAGACGCCCGTCTTCCTAACACAGCCACTTTTCCATTTCGGTACTTCGTCGTCAGAGAGTATTTCTGCGAAAGGCCAAACCTCGCCTGGTATTTCGGGCGCCACAAATCAAAAGAGTCGACAGACAAAAGACGCTGAGTCTGGGCCTGTGGGTCTAGTCGTCGTTTCTGACTCCCAAGAGAATAGCCTCGACAGCCAGCACGCCCAAGTCGTAGCGCCGCTGCCCAATATCTGTGCAAGTCAAGTCGGATCCTCCAGCAGTTTCGCGGACGACGATACTGTGCCCGAGACTGTTCGTAGACCAGGAATACGTCGACTTAGCCTCGCCAGCCTGGAACCTTCATCAGGTGCGTCATCAAGAAAGGTCGCCTCGAGCCCTTCCAACCAGCTTCCTACGACGTCCCAGCCTGACAGGCGCGCAAGCTCGCAACTAGAGAGCTTACATACCTGCGACGCGAGACAGTCACTCCCTCCTCACAGCACCGAAGTAACCGGCGTCCAGCCTAATCGATCGGCTAGTGTCCCCGCGGCCATGGATCCCGGCGATGGAGAGCCACTGTCCGCTCTTGACGAGCTTTTAAGACTCCAGGAAGCAGCTCTACGGGGAGTCTATGACCGTGCTCCAACCCCAAGTCCTGTGAGAGATGTGGGCCAGCTTGATCATGCCATCCCCAGCTTGGTGGAAAACAGCGAGCACGCCTTTTCGGCGCCTACTGAAACTCCAGTTGCTCTTATAAACTCGCAGCCACCCATATCGACCAACTGGGACTTGGTAGAAGGTGCCACATTATCAACGGACCTTCCAGTATTGACCAGCGCCCCGGTAGGTCCCACCGTCGACGTCGCAGTTGAGCAACAACCTCAGACTGCCAACATGGGGGACATCTTCCCTAGCAACCTGATGCCCCCTGATCCAGCAGAGCAGCTCCCTATGACGATCTCCCCTTCCGATATTAGTCGGTCCATCGAGGCAGATGAAGGCATGGCTGGAGTTGACCAACAAAATGACCAGCCTCTTGTCATCCAGCCCACGGAAGCTTTTACGGCCAGGAAGACCACCGCCACGTCTCCCGACGTCGAGGACCAGTATCGATCGGGCCCCCCGACCGCTATGGACCAGAGAGAATACCTGGTGACTCTACCGCTTCCAGCAAACACTCGTCCTCTTTACCTAAGTACCATTTCAGTCTACAAGCGCGAGATTGAGCAGTTCAATATGGAACTTCGATCTGGGGACGTCGAGCCAGAAAAGGCCTTGGTCGACGCCATCGGAAGGCTGATGGATCAGCTGCGTGACATTTGCGACCTCCCGGCTAATCTTGATGGTGCGTCTATCGATGCGCTGTCAGCGGTCGATCTCAAGAAGCACGCCATGGGCACCAACAGCAAGTACTTCTTCGTGGGCCATTTCTTGGAAAGACTGCAGACCAGTCACAAGAAGATCCTCATCGTTGTTCGTGATATCAACATCATGGGATATCTGGAGGCAGTTATCGGCACGGGCGACATGGCATACACTTTGAAGGGCCTGCACGAGCTGGAGAGTAAGGATGAGCACTCGTTGAACGTCATGCTTCTTCATACTCAGGAATCTCTTGTCGACGACTTGAGCGACTTTGATGTCGTCATTGGTTTTGACAATGGCATCATGCGAACGAACATACTGAATCAATGGACTCAGATGAAGGGAAAGAAGCCCATGCTGATTAGGCTCATGACAACGTACTCTATAGAGCACCTGGACCCGATGATGCCGCCTGACTTGGATGATTTGGAGCGGAAGAACGCCCTCCTCATCGCCTTGTTCCAATCCCGGAGCCTGATTGCGAGTGATGAGCAGGGGGAGGTGCTCGATGAAGTTGCGACTCTCTTTGCCAACCAAGTCATAGAGCCAATGCCAAGCTTTGGTTGGAATCCTGTCCTTATTCCTACGGCTGTTCTCGACTTCTTCTCGAGTAGTCAACACGACAGCCAGTTGCCACCCACTGCAGAGGAACTGACCAGCCGCAAGCGCAAAGCCGTAAGTTGAAGCATCCCTTTGATTACACCTTACTGATAAGGACGACATTCAGGATGATGGGTCGTTTGAAGCCACTAAGCGTCTGCGGCTGAGCCTATCCCCCAAGGCAGGTGAAGGGGCTATTGACGATGCAGTTCGTAGCACGCTCAACCCCAAGGCATCTCACGTGGAGGTCCGCACAACACAGGACCACTTGGATTCCCTGAACACCAAGGTATGCCTTTACTCATAGTGTCAACCGAGTTTCCTAACGACAAGCCAGGTTACCGAATTGGAATTCCAGTTGACGGATAAGACTGACCTGGAGTCAAATTTGCGGAAGCACATTACCAATCTCTCCAAAAGGGTTAAGAGCCATGACAAGACCATCAATATCATTCAAGAGCGGCACATGGCGGCTCTTCGAGAAAGAAGCCAATTTGAGGCAGAGCGCGACGAGGCCAGACAGAGAGAGGAAAAGGCCTGGGAACAGAGTCGAGCATGGCAAGCCAAGGCCGAAAGTCTAGAGGAGGAGCTGAGAAAGAAGTCGGCAACCCTTGAAGAGGCATTGGTCAATGCCGGGAGCGTCGCTTCAGACGTATTCAAACAAAGGGCGGAAGAGCTTGGAAAAGCTGAAGCCAAAATTGCCGAACTGGAGAAGAAGCTGGCCAGCCGCGACGGCGAGCTCAACTACGCCAGAGAAGCGTATCAAAATGCGAATCACACGAAGACCGAGCTGACCCGGGAGAACAATGAGTTCAGGAGGCAAGTGGAGGAGTTCCACAAGCAGGCCGCGGGAAGTCTTGCGCAGATCCAAAATATCAACGCAGGCGAGCAGGTGAAGGACATGCAGCGCCAAATCGCCGAAACGCAGGCCATCACCCGAGACAGAGAGAAGGAGCTTGCTCGCGTGGAGAAGGAGCTGAGAGCGCTCAAGAACGGACGGCGCGAGACACGTCAGCAGAGCGTTCCCCGGAGCCCGCGCCTGGGAATGATGAGCCCAAGAGCACCACGCACCGCGGCCGGCTCGGCCAGTAGGGGCACCTCGCCGGCGCGGGAGTCTGGTAGCGGAACGCCCATCGGTGGACCTCAAATATTCAGTACGCCAGCGAGCGTAAGATGGGGCCACCTTCGCGATTAATTGTGCGATAGACTGTGCGCTTGGAGGCAAAGCGAGGAATGGCGTG
This sequence comes from Colletotrichum spinosum, assembly GCA_004366825.1. Lineage (NCBI taxonomy): Eukaryota > Fungi > Ascomycota > Sordariomycetes > Glomerellales > Glomerellaceae > Colletotrichum > Colletotrichum spinosum. Next base: position 101,379 of record QAPG01000063.1, on the reverse strand, counting down.
GGTGGAAGTATGATGATACCCTTTTGATGAGGGACGGTTCTGTATGCTTATGAGTTTTGTTGCCATGCATTTTGATGAGCTAGATACCGTGCACGAATGGCTCTCTACTGTGTGTCGATGTCGCGTCTTCACAACATGAATGTCAGGTGATGCCACGGGTGGTTGCAATTCCGAGTGACGTGAGCTTCATCTACTTGCGGCCTACAGGGAAAGCAAGATGGACGTGGTCTCGTGTCGAATTCCACGGCCACCGGGGGTTTCTCCACAGATTTGACTCGATAGCTTATTTGAACGTGGAAGACCCGCAGAGCTCTTCGTGTAACCAGTCCTTGAGATGGTTGTTGAAAGAAGACGCTGTTTGTTGTCTTGGTACATGGGGACTTGAGTTCGAGTTCTCACCACCGGTTGACAAAAGACTACTCCATTCCCCTTCTATCAACTTTGACACAACATACACAAACGAGTCGGACACGCACACGAAGACGCACACATACACACACTTCAAGCAGCACGACTAGAAAGCAAGCTTCTCTCTTAAGATTGCTCTTTCCATCCGCTTCCCATTCTTCAACGCTCTCTCTCTCTCTCTCTCTCTCTGTCGTCCCCTGCCGGTGTAGAATATACAAGTTTGGGTTGGGTTTCGTCGGGCACAGGATTTCCGCGCAAACCCGCATGCCAAGGAAGGACGTCGGGATCGGTGGGGGTTACGTTTTCCCAACACGTTCTAGCCGTCTCTTTCGAGGATTTATCGAGGGCCGGTGAAGCTTAGTTCTTCTCCTCGGGGTAGATGTCCTCCTTGAGAGGGACGCCGAGCTCTTCCCTGAGGGACTTGAGCTCAGCGAGGTACTGCTCGTACTGGCCCTTGTTCTCGACCTTGGCCTTGACACCTATTGGGTGAGGGTAAACGGTTAGCTGACTGCTACTTTTCTTGCGGTCCGACGAGTCTCATCGCATTCCCTTTGACCGCGAAGTGCATGATCCCGATTCGATTGCATGCCGCGGATGGTCTCGGGGCGTACGGGAGGGAAACGACTCGAACTGCAACAATGGAAATTGCGTACCCTCAAAGATGCGGACGGCGGTAGCGAAGTCGTTGACGCGGCGGGCGGCCTTCAGAGCGGCGGCGACGACGGAAGGAGAGGGGACCAAGTCGTAGGCGAAGGCGTTGTTGAGGTTGCGCTGTTGGTGTTGTGGGAGCAAGAGTCAGCCTCGCGTGTTTTTCCCCATATCAGACCACTATTGGGGGGAGGTTCAGATCCCGAAAGGGCGTGCGCGTTGCGTGGGTGCGGCGTTTACCTGAAGCTCGAAAACGTCCTGGACAGAGTCGAATTCCTTCTCGAATCTGGGTATCAAATGTCAGCGACGACAACGTCGAATCGAATTGAGGGATTGCGATGACCCAATGGCTCTGCGATTGGGCGGTGGTGGTGGTTCGATGGGTTGGCGTGGTTGTTCCGAGTTTGGTCCATTTTGCCGGTGTATCCCTATCTTCCCGCTAAGGCTGCTCCAACAGCCGAGAGAGCGTCTCTCTCAATGACCCAAGCCCCGACCAACGAGGCCCAATTGCCGAGCCGGATGGGAAGTTGCCGGGAAAGAAATTGGCTCACCTCGCGCTGAACTCCTCAAAGGTCTCCTCCTGGTGCTCGGAGCGCAGGCGGGCGCTGGTGGTGAAGTTGTTGGCGGCGAAGAAGGTGGGCAGGATGACGGCGGAGCGGGCCATGAGCGGCTGGGTCGAGCGGACGGGGTTCGCACGGAAGAAGGTGGTCGAGCCGCGAGCGGCGACGCGGATGATGGAGGCAGACATTGTGAAAAATCGAAGTTATTCGGCGGGGGACGGGTGACCGAGGAGGAACGGAGGGACGTTGCGGCGTCGGAGGGTTCGGGCTGGTGTGACGTGGAGGGGAGAGATGGTGGTTTTTTTTATTTTTTTTCGCTCGCGAAGCTATGGGCGTTTCGTCGGGATAGAGTCGGATGATGGTGAGTGGTTGCTCTGGCACGAAAAAGGATTGGATTCTGCGAGATTTTGATTGGATGACTAAGCTGTAGGAGCTTGCTGCTTTGTAGAGTGGCCAGTAGCTTAGCTCCAGGCCGTGTGAACTGGATTTAGGACAGTGAGTCTTGCGGTTTCTGACAGAGATTGGGACAGTGTTTCTGTTTCTGCACACGGCCTCTCATCATCAGGCCACTGTGGACGATTCATCCCCAATTACGGCAGTGGTCATACTCATCCTCCTGCAGCTCACTGGTCCTTTAGCTACAGAACCCTTGAGATTCACGTCGTATACGAATTATTGTAGCTCTTCTCGGGGCTATTCGGTGACGGTCTATTGGGGAACACCCGGGGTAGGATGGGTTCCTCAGACAGTCAGCCAAGCGAGCCGGTTCCCCGGACTTCGATCCTATGTTCGTCTCCAGTGCCAATGGCACCCATGTACAAAGTTGTGAGGCAATTCAAAGTTTCGGTGCATCATCCCATCGTGCCACACAAGACAAGACAAGACGTTGGCGCAGGGCTGAGCGAGGGCGGCAGTGTGACGGGCTTTGAAAGCAATCGATGGAGACGCCGGGCGAGGTCAGATATGGTGTGTGTATGTCTGCGAAGGTATGCGTGTGTGTATATGGACGGGATCCAATGATACGGAGCCGGGCCGGACGATTGAAGACGGAGATTGTCACAGCGCGGTCAATTGGCCGAGGCACAAATTTCTTCGTGACCCTCTTCGCGATGGCCGTCGACCAAATGACTCTCTCAGCTGCGTCGCGATTGCCAATGGGCAACGTAGCCTAAACTCCCGAGATTACAAGTCGCATCAAGAGCGTCAAAGTACCTGATACTTCGCGGGCTTGATGGATGTTTTGGGGCTAGGTCGAGTTGGCAAGTGTGGGTTGGCACCGACGGGAACTGCTGCTAGTTGGGGCCTGTCGGGCCTGTTCAGCGCATATCAGACCTGGGCAGACTGCAACGGTCTGCGTCATTTGGCAGGCAAGGCCGCTGTAGAGAAAAGCAGGTACGGCGTCCTTAGTGTACGTTAGTCCTTGGTGCGCTCCAACGACGAACGCCCAGCCGGACCTGCCAGGCCTGCCAATCTGCCATACGGCCCTGGTGACAGGCCACGAGCCCAAACATAAGGTACTATGGGAGGTACCTACCTTAGGTAGCCCACCTCACTCGCAACACGACGCCCAAGCACAACCACCGCATCCATGATGCATACGCCTTGCGCCGCGGCAGAAGCGTCCGAGTTTGTCGGTTTTAGGGCCAATTGACAGCAAGATTGGGTAGCAGAGTCACGTGCGGTCCATTCTTCTCTTGCTTCATGGACGTGGAAGCCTACCTGCTACGTGGGCATCTAGAAGGGAACTAGGTCCCAAAATGAGCACTGGCCCAGACGCATGACTTGATTGGCCCGTTCAGGGCCTGGCACCCAATCACATGCTGCACGTTCAAATGAAGACCGCGAAGTTAACACTGCGACAAGTACAGGATACCTGGACAATTCCAATCGGAATTTTCCCCTTTCGACAATCTCAACAACTTTTCGCATCCAAGTTGTCGCCGGCTCCCGTCTCCTCATGCTCACCATCCTCTCTTCCACATAAATCAACTCCTCCCGTGCACCTGTGGCGTCCGTCTCGATCGTCTGACCACTTCCCACCTCCCCTCAATTCTTCTCCAGCTGTTATCGGGCGTCCCGCGGCGGATAGAGAGCTAGAGAGTGAGAGAGAGAGAGAGAGAGAGCGTGTTGTCATTGTCTCTGGTCTTTTTTTTTTGTCGCGGTCTGATTGTCCCTTCTTCAACCGACACTCCTTATTAGAGGCTTCTGCTAGTTTTTCTTCCTTGCAGCTGCCGATCACTGTCACTGTCACTGTCACTGCCCCTGCCGTCGCGCGGTCAAGGAATCCTGCAGCCTTTTGTTCGTCGCGTGCTTCGTCAAACAGACTTTGATCAACTCCTACATCACCTGCCAGCTTCAGCCAGCTCCGTCTGATCCGCGCCGAGTCCACCAGGGCAACCCGCATCAAAGAGACCCACGGCATAACCGAATCTGGCCGTCGCATATCTTCCCGTTCCCCCAGGGTAGATATTTGCACGACATCCCGCCCTCCTCACCGACCATCCATCGTCTTCAGCCCTTTCGAATTCGAACAACATCCAATTCGAAATGGCGACCCAGGCCCCCTCCTCGTTCTACGAGCAGCTCCCCCTTCCTACCCTCGACCGCCCTTTCGTCGTCAAGCTATGGCCTCTCCTCGACAAGGTCTGGACTCCCATCGTGGGATACCCCGTGAGCGACTTCAGGTTCGTGCCCGGCGTCACTCCCATGTCCACCATCAAGGAGGCCAGCATCTTCGTCATCATCTACTACACCATCATCTTTGGTGGCCGCGAATGGATGCGCAACCGCGAGCCCTACAAGCTCAAGGCCTTGTTCCTCATCCACAACTTCTTCTTGACCTTCATCAGCGCCGCCCTCCTCGCCCTCTACATCGAGCAGCTTCTGCCCACCGTTGTCCGTCGTGGCATTTTCTTCGCCATCTGCGATGCTGAGGGTGGATGGACTCAGCCTCTGGTCGTTCTCTACTACGTGAGTCTCCCCGAATTGTGTCTCTAGACGTCTCAGCAGCTAATATTTCTCTCAGATGACCTACCTCACCAAGTACCTCGAACTTCTCGACACCGTCTTCCTCTTCCTCAAGAAGAAGCCCCTGAGTACGCCCCGGCCGAAGAACAACCTTGTGGAACCATCAGCTAACCATTTCAGCTTTCCTCCACTGCTACCACCACGGCGCGACCGCTCTCCTCTGCTACACCCAGCTGATTGGCTCCACCGCTGTTTCCTGGGTTCCCATCACCCTGAACCTCGGCGTCCACGTTGTTATGTACTGGTACTACTTCCAGAGTGCCCGCGGCGTCCGCATCTGGTGGAAGGAGTGGGTCACTCGTTTCCAGATCATCCAGTTCATCATCGATCTCGGTATGTATTTAGCAATCAAAACCTTTGACAAGACATTGGCTGACAATCCCAGGCTTCGTGTACTTCGCTTCGTACACCTACTTCACCTCGACCTACTGGCCCTGGGTGCCTAACGCCGGCCAGTGCGCTGGTGAGGAATTCGCCGCCTTCGCTGGCATCGGTATTCTCAGCTCCTACCTCGTGTTGTTCATCTCCTTCTACCTCGCAACCTACAAGAAGGGCGGCAAGTCGCAGACCCGCAAGTCGCTCCGTCGCATGAGCCAGGCTCCCCTTCCCGACCCGCACAACGTTGCCCAGGCCGTCTCCGGCCACTCCAACGGCAGCGCCAAGGTTTCCGGAGCCAAGGCCAACGGCTCTACTCCCCGATCCCGAAAGGCGTAAAAGCCTGGCATCTTTTGATGCGGCCACAGTGTGGAGTGTATATATGCGGGACCGAGACGCCCCTCTGGTGTTTCCGCGCTGATTTCTGCACCACTTACAATGTTTGGATTTGGGGATCAAAAGGCATTCTCGGTCTGCTGGCGGGACTGCTGGCAGGCGTGACTCGAACAATCATGTGGGACTTCGGCTCTTTTTCACGACTGTGTATTACTTGATCGTCTCGGAATGCGGGCGGAAGACGCGTTCGAAACCAAAAAAGACTAGCCGGCTGCGTGGAGCAGTAGGGCTCAGCAGCCGGGACGTGTATGACGACGAACCCTGGGAGGCTGACGACGTTTGTATGTTTGCGTGCCTTTGGCGAACGGGGGTTGGCAGGCTTTGGTCGGTTGGGCATCATTGCAAGGGACAAAAACGAGCTCCGGGCGCGCGGCAGAAGGCTATGCTGACGCCTCGGGGGGACAACAAACCTAGAACATTTGTAATTTTCCTTGTGATTCTTGTGTCATAGATTCAGTGGTGTTGTTTCGGCTTCAAGAGGCTGACATCACTGACTGATACTAATACTTTGAAATCTTGATTCAAATCCATGTTTCATTTTGGTTGCTCCGTGTCCGACTGTGTTAAGAGAATAACATGCAGGTTGAGATATCACAACTCGGTGGTCCCACAAGACATGATTGATGTTCTGTTTACAAGACAACCCCTGATGTAAGCTAACTTTGCCTGCGTATGGCAGCTACGATCGGCACTTTGACTGATACTGGTATTGGCTTTGACTTGCGGCTCTAAATGTATTGGGAATGTCGGCATCGACAATTAGGCTTAGTAGTCGTTTCATCAGCTTCACGTCACTGTTGTGCGTGTTCCGTTTTAGTTGTCAAAAGAGCTACGGCGTCGGATGGACCTCCGGTTTCTGATATTACTTTGAGATACACGCCAGTGGCAATTCATCGCTCATGGCAAAGACTGGCAACTTTGCCGCCTTCCCTGAGGTTCCAAACCTAACACACCTACCTGACGGGCTAGGCGAAATTGACTCGCACTACGGAAAGGCGGAGGAAATGTATGCGTCCGCGTCGTGATTCGCCTTCCAATGCCATGACATCTCCCTCTGACAGCAAGAGATCCTGCAACTCTCTTACCTCCAGGTAACTTTGCGTCCCACCTCGTGCTCTATTTCGTTGTCTTCGTATGAGTTGTGGGAGTGTTCAAGGGACCTCGTCACGTAACCTCAAAAGTACTTCTCACTTAGATTGTGAGGAGTAAGCCATTCTAGCTTCTTCATCGCCCGGTACAAGTGTTCTTCAAAGGGGCCGTGGAGAGTACCGGAGAGGCTAAGTATGTAGTAAAGGAAAACGTCAATCGTTGGTCGTTAAGTTTCTCTCGTTAGATATCAGCTGGATAGGGATGGACTATACTTCTCCGTCTCATACAGAACTAAAGAGCCGCATGTGAAGTCCGCTAAGAAACGGGCTGGGTCATGCGTAGCGTTGTCGGGCAAACGCCCAGTCTCCAACTTCCAGCCTAGATAGATGACCAGTTGCTGCTTGAAATGCGCAGCCTCTCCAAGCAATTGAAGCTTGAGCAGGATATTTATCGTTAGCTCAACAAGCAGATACTCTATATCTAGACTCTCTACCTTACTAGGTTTGGTTTCTAATGGGGTAGAGGAATAACTCCTGGGTAGTGAGTTGGTGCAACGTGAAGAGATGGGGGCTTGGCCGGCTGGGTTACACGACAGCTAAAACGGGATAACAATCTCAAATTTCGCAAAATCTCAAGTTTCAAGATGAAGAACTCGAACCACTTGAGGGAAAGAAAGGTCACCAAAACTGTTGATGATGGTCTCTGATAAGAGGGAATATACCCGACGATTCTGCGATTAGTTACAAGCTATTCAACCCCGTGTAAGTTATTACTCAAGCAGAAAATCTTTGAGCCAGCTCGAATGAATTATAGTTGTGCTGTCATGGGCCAAATTATCAGCCTCTTGGGTCTTAACAAGCCCTGCTTTATCACGCCATGCTTATAGTACACGTGTGAATATCATATGCTAAACCGCCGAAACATCGGCAGAGGTTCCAGTGATGGACCAGTAAATGATGACGCTTGTAGTCTAGGAGACATTACGGTCGTTCGTCTCAGTTTGAACGGAAAGCAACGACAGGCGAGGTCACCAGTATCAAACAGAGTGCGGTGTCATTTCTGCAGTCAATACAGAATCGTTCTTTAAGGCGAAAGCTTCGTTTCGAGACACAGAGGACGACGAGACGAACTTTTCGCTCTTTTGTGACGGCGATGGTTGGCAGCCGCAGACAATATCCGATTCGTCACATGCGTCGGTTGCCTGTCTCCTTCCTGGGGCTCATTCATCATTTTCCATTCGTCACATCATGCTATAGAAGAAGTAAATGACGACAGAGACGTGGAAAAGTTGACTTATTGCTACACATCAAGACACCGCGTAGGAAGGGTGTGGTTCTTAGCATAGTAGCACCTAGAAATGGACGACTTTTTAGTTCAGTGTGACGCCAGCTCAAGTCCAAAAGTTGAGGTGAAAAAGCAAATTTTCAACCTGATCCCCTTGAATGCATAGGCATCACCTCAAATATCAAGTAAGCAGGCAGGTAACATACCAAACGCGAAAAGGCTAGGGGGGGAGTAAAACTCTGCTGTCAGAAGTCAACAAATAATATTCGACTTTCCGAGCTACAACACAAACAAGAGAACCAGTACCGCACACCCTGTGAGAAAGAGTATGGTTCTATAGCATAATATACTAAGGGTATTCAACCTTGGTCGTATGCTCTCGGGGATCTTGAGTAAATACCCATACTGTCTGTCATCTTCGTTGTTAGTATACACTTAACCTATCTTCATCATGTGTGGATTGATTGGACACAGAAAGCTAGACTGCATAAATAAGTCTACATAACTTGGGATGATCAAGCCTGAAGGTGATGAAGGTGGTGATGTTTCTATCTAATCGAAGCCTCGTGGTGATGTCAACATACACCCAGCTCAAATTACCAAGACCATGAAACCCTCAGGGAATCGGCCATATTACCAATCAGGCGTTATCTTGACCTTGCTTGGCCTTTCCATTCCTACTTGATTTAAAACCCACCGCAGTGAAAATAAGAGCACTTTCTTTTTATCTTGTTGTTTCAACAGTATACCAAGATAGCTACAGTGGACTTGTACAGCCAAAAACGCATGACGACTTAATATATATATCACTGCAACATTGCGGCAGTTTCGTCAAAGGGTTTAATGAGACCAACACCCAGAGAAAGAGCAATAGAGGTTTTCAACACACCAAAGCTCACATAAACTGTCTCTTACTTTTAGTACTTGCTGTTATAGATGATGGCCTGCCTCCCTGGGTATCAAACTCAGTTTCAGAGCTGTACTGTATTTGCAGTGTCGTCTATTGTCCATGTCCTTGTCCTTCATCCCCCACGTATTTGTCAACAAGGCTAGTTTTAACAATTCTTAAGGTGTGAATAATAACTTTATCTTTGGTTCGAATGATCAGAATACTACAGTTGGATACAGCTGGGGTGCCGTTGAACATCTAGCCTTTAATTTTAGCAGTTTAAATAAATTATTTCTGAGTATACTCTTATACTTGGAATATATTCGATACCACTTATTTTTAATTGTTGACGTCTTTCCAATTGGCTAAATTCAACTCTATAGAATAGAAAATACAAAAGAATCTCCTTCTCATACCAATCTAGTATATCTATTACCAGTGGTGATGTCAACTTTCGCACCACAAGTTCAATGGTCTTGTCCAACCCTTTGTCCACTGCTGTACTCAGTATTAACTTATTTGATGTTTACTTCGCCCGTGATCCCGCGCCCTCGTCGTCCATGGAGTGTTGGACCCGAATACGCAGCGAAGGCTAACCTCAAGGGTATTCAAAAGTTGCATCAACACTGTGTATATATATTATAGTCGAGACACACCTGAAGGCTTTGTGTACACACATTGAGAGCCTCAAGTTTAACGCAACGTGGAGGAAGGGTCTTCACCTTTGTTGCCGCATGAAGTCACTTGCACAATATTCCTCCTTTATATACAGTACAGCATAACATGTTCTATGTCTACTGATGGGTGACTATGTATCTGCTAATGGGTGATTATGTATAGTCGGTCAATCATGAAAACATACTCTCTAAGAAACGCCTTTCAGTAGTGATATTTCATCTGAAAGAGACTGCCCAAGAATGAGTTCTCAATGATTATTGAGTAATTACACCTGAATCTATCCTGCCTCTTTGGAATGCTTTTAGAGAACACATATGACAGCCACGTCGACGGGTGGGCACTTGCAGCTGGGTGATCTGCCCTTGGAGCGACGGAGGATACACGGAATCTGCAATACGGCTCTGCAAAAAGCCTACTCCAACACCCACTTCTGAAAATCTACACCGTGATGCTGCTAAAAACCCACCTTAGCCACTTGGTCCTCTCTGCCGAAGCCTTGAGAGTGGCAAGTAACAGCCTCGTGCGTCTTCAGCTGTGCCCACTAGCATCAGTGTTTGTTTCAATGCGCGCCAACATCACCAAAATCTAGACCGGTGTCCAAGTTACTGTGTAACGGATGAAGGTGCGCGTGGGTGCTTGGCTCATGGAAATCTTGACACCCCTGGTGCTTAGGATGCCAGTATTCGGCACGTAGGCACCTAGTAGCTGCGCGAGTTCACAGACCGGGTCTATTGACAAGGTAACGATTTTGCTATGACCCGTCAAACGAATAGTAAGGCACGAGCGAACAAGTTGGCAAGCTTGCGTCACATCATCGTGAGGTTGAGCATCCGTGCTGTGGGCAGAGGTGATGGCATCACGACTACCAGGAGCGAGATCTGCCGACAAATTCAGCCAGTACGTCGTGTCCGGGTGCCTGCAGATGACAACGAAGCAGGCTAATCTCACGTCTCGTCACCCCTCCCGCCTGCATCCGTTGACTCGGACAGGTTCATCGTGACTGCCAACTATTGAATGAACAGACCAGCCTTGAATAGCTGCTAAGGAAAGGAGTCCGTGAGCAGCTCCTTGCAAGCTCAGGGCGACAGCTTGTCTGGATGGTGCGGTGCAAACTATCACACAGCCTTTCTACAGTGTTTATCGATAGCTAGCTATTCCGACGGCTTCCGTTTGCGATGTCGACCTGAACTCGCAACGATCTAGGCGTGTTGGGATGGGGGGTCCAACCGTCGGCATGCAATGGAGCATCGTGTCGTGATTGTCGTGCCTTCCGAAAGACAGACGTTTATGCTAACGAATTGTTTCAATGGCTCTCATAGCAAACGCCCAAGGCTCTAGACAAGCACAATGTGGATGTTTGAGGTGCAAGGCCCAAGTGCTCTAGGCTTGACCAAAACAGAAAACCCGCATTCCCAGTGTCACCTGTTCGGGATAGTCCAGACTTAGTAGACGTGAATGTCACGATGCTGATAAATGGGGCCCACGAGGCCGTTGAAGAGTGGTGGCAGCCTGGGGTTGAGAATGAGCAAAGCATGTTTCAGTCATAGCCAAGGCGGTGGGCTTGTTTGAACCCTATCATGTTGGGAAGAAACCGTTCTCTAGATGAGCATGAGGCTCCATCTACCCTGCCTGGCTTCCGAGAAGACGGGCAGAGGATCCCTGGCCCGACGAAGCAAACGCCATGTGGAGGTTTGAGACCTGAACGATCGCCAGGCATCCGCGACGCTGTCTTCTGAGTATGGCGCGCTCCGTCATCTCCGTCGTTCATTGCTCTGTGAATATGGATTGCCGGATCCGACGGGGAATCTTCTCCGCTGGTGGTTCCCCCAGGCCCATTTCCGGCCCCAAGCCCCTTTCAAAGCCGCTCGGATTTTGGGAGGTTAATGGTTATTAGAGACGGGATGAGCCTGCACCACATAGTGCTCTTTGGCGCGCGTCCTTGCTCGCCCTAACACCACTTTCGGATCAGTGGCCGGCGTCTGGCAGCCCTTTGAGAGGTGCCATCTCAACTTTGGTGATTAGTTGGACGTGCAGAAGCTCCGGGCTCTAGGGCTCGGACGGGTGGCTGGCGACGACGGCTTCAAGTTTAGTCAGGATCGTCCTCATGTCATCTCCATGACTTAGGTGAAGGGGAGATGAACGGCCATGATTACGATCAGAGCAGGGCCATCTCCCGCGGCCACGGTCCTGTCAACGCTTTGTCTAGGGCATGCGCCCCCGGTCTGGGTCAAGCGCTCTGCCCATTTTCCAGCATCCGGATATCTGGGAGCTTTGTGTATCGAGGAGACGAAAGAAGATTCTGTTCTCGGCAGTCTAGTCACGCGAGAAGGCGGCAGCAATGACAGCCATGCCGCATGCCCAGAGATTGCGGCTATCGCAGCTTCTGGCCCATGGAAGTTGGAAGAGTGGCGGAGCTAGAAGCTGATATCGGGAGGCTGGCTGGGAGACGGGCTCGATCTCGCTGTTTGGTAGGTCCCTTCCGCAAGCAGCACTAAGCAGTTATGTGTGTTGCCGGATCAGAAAAAGGGGACGACATGAGTGGTGAAGTGAGCTACAGGTGACGACCTAGGGGCGTGGTGGTGATTCGTAGCTCTAGATGCTTGCGTACGGAAGACTAAGAACGGTTATTGTGGCACGCTTCTACGATGATTCTGGGTCACGGGCGTTGCATCTGGTGTAGGGTGTGAGGCTAGTAGAATCAGCATCTTGCCCAAAAAGAGAGCCGGCGCACACAGTACACACACTTGGGCGCAGTCTTTGGACATGTACCCGCACCATGGCTTGGAGAAGGCTTGTTGGCCGGCGGTCGCAATGATACTAGGAAACGTGGCGCATGCGCCGGCAGCCCGTTGAAAGTGACGATGACCACGGCGGTGTAAGAGATATGAATAGGGGGAGCGGAAGTAGAGGTCAGGAGACCGGGCACGGCATCTCCACTCGTGATTCGGAGGATGTGACGGTCAGGACCGGCGGACGGATGGTGGCCGGAGAGACGCCTTGGTAGGTGCAATGGCAACGAGCCGGAGGGGTGGAGCGAAACGCGAGCATTTGCCTACAGTATACGTATAACGATAGGCGGCATGGCGATATGCAACATGGACAGGGGAAGACGATCTTAACGGCATGACATTAAGACGACAGGGAAGCGAACAGAAGGTCTGGCTGATGCAGTGCAGTGCAGCGCAGCGACGACGGCGATGGCGGACTCTCGTCCGTTTGTTGGTCGGTTGTTCGCTTGGTGCCGAATGCAAACCCCTTTTTTCGCTTCTCGCCTTTTCTTTTTCCTTGCCTTGGCTTCCCCTTTCCCCCCTTTGAAGGGGAGGGCACCTTTGCCGTTTGCAGGGGAGAGGAGAGACAGGCCCGGATGAGGACAGAGAGGCCGAGGCTGGACGGGGAAGGGCTTGGGGGCGTCGAAGTCTTCCTTGCACATTTCGAAGAGCCCATCGTCGTACAAGGAGCCTATCAGCAGTGGACGGACGCGAGGCTGACATGACTTTGTGAAAGATGGAGGCGGCGATGGTCCCCTGTGGACGACTTGGATTCGATATTGGCTGATCATGTTTCGACCCATCCGACCCTTCCACGAGCCCCTTGCACAGTTGCAGTTGCTCCGCATAAAGGTCTTTGTCTCCGTGTTCTCTCTCCAGGGACCAGTAGATTGATTTGCTTCGACATGGCGACCTCGGGCGAGTGACGACAACGATCATCGAGAGGAAACTGCAGGGCGATGAAATTGAGGGAGCTATGGGGTCATATTATGGCACTCGCGAGCGTGTTTCTTCGCCTGCAATGTCGTGCAGATGCGATGGGGAAGGTTGGCCAGGGCCGATTACTCTTTTGAGAATCAGTAGAGGATTGAGATAGATGGAATCGGACGACGCCAATGTTCGGATGAAACGAGCTGGGGTAATGGGATGAGATGAGTCGAGGACCGGTGCATCGTGATGTGGTGTGGTGTGGTGTAGGAGATGGGGGACGCGAATCGAATTAAGCTGTACACAGCGTATCCGCACGCCAGCAGACGTCGAGGAAAGCGCGCTCAATTCGTAGCTTAAGGTAGGTGCCTAGGTATCCGTACCTTACTCAGTAGGTAGGTAATTACCTAACGCTCACCCCGCAACACGAAGTTATCCTAGGTACCTGCCTTAGGTAGGCACCTTAGACACCTTCTTACCTGCCTGTGAAGTATTTACCTGAGGCTTCTACCAGAGGCTTCCGCGGGTAGGAATTTGAAATCAAGAAAGGCTTCTACCTCGGTGAGGGGCCTTGTAAAGATGCCATCATTCACCGCGGAAGCAATAGGAAGATGCCCCCCGAGCTATCCCTACCTGACCTTTTCCTACCTGACCTTTGAGTGCACTAGTGTACGGTAAGTAGCTAATCCATACGCAGTAGGGCACAAGGCAGGAGGCAGACTCTACTGCAGTAAGGTAGTGTGTATCACCTGAACCCCACGGAAATCTCGCCGGGGGTCTTGTCGCAAGTAAAACCGCTACTGAATAGCGAAATGAGAAGAGGCAGGGGAAACAAGCTACATCTTGCACAACTCAACCTTGACACCGCGTCCTCATCTTCAATAACGCACACACATCCCCGGTCTCCGAAATCGTAGATCTGCTGCGGTGAGCCGACTACAGAGTACACTGTACGGGTCCCGTATCTCGGTGGGCTGTCGTCTTCCACTGTGTGGTCCTGTGGACACTTTCGCACCCCGGCCTTTTCTTAGCGGCCCCAATACACAGTCCACAGTAGAGGCAGGGATAAGGGGTTGACGTATCTGCAGTAACGACAATTCTGGCGGCTGATGGCTCCCGGAGAAGAAATGGCGAGAAACAGCCAGCAGGCCGTGACAGTTTTGACATTGACAGCGACAGGAACACGAATGCTCGCAGCCGTTTGCAAGTTGGGGGCCGAACACTCAAAGGATGGCTGCAATATGCCTCTGCTGATTGTTGCTGCTGCTGCTGTCGGTCCGTCCTACGCGGGTAAGAGGCCGTCTATACCATCCCGCTCCAGTGGAGGGTGCAAGCAGCTCACGCAGTTCCGTGTAAGTCAGTTGGCTGCCGCAAGCAAACATCGCGAGGTTCCACCGCACTTTCGCGGTCGCGTCGGACGTTGGACAGCACGGTCTCACAACTGCAACTCTGCCCACGGACAATTGCCGCAAGGCTCAGTTACTTGTAGTATCGGTGGCGATCGCCACGGCCTTGACTCGACAAATCTCGACTTGACGAGAGCACGCCCATCACCAGGCACATCCCCCACGATGAGGAGGGGTCCGTCAAAGCGCGACGACGATGATCATCCCCAACATGATATGGCTTTCGCGCGATGACGGAACCCGGATTCGTAACCCATGAAGATGGACGGACCATGCGCCCAAATTGCACCCAAATTGCCCATGTCAATCCCGCGCAGTGTGCGTACTGCTAGACGAAGCGGTGTAGCGGTGTGCGACACCACAGCCCTCGAGATGGACCACACTGGCTGCGGCTGCGGCTGACCACGACGGTAGCATTCGTTCCCCCATGGACAGATGGGGACGTCAATCTCTGAACGACGACGGAGCAGACAGCCTCTGCTCGCCCCCGGACCGTCCGCGGATCGGAATCTACCTCGCACGACGCCAAGGCGAGCTGTACATTCCGAAGTCTCCCACTGACCAAGAAACACGCATGTGTGTTCTTCGTACAAGCCGCAATCTCGAGATCCCACTTTTATCCAGCATCGCAGTAGCGTCAACCAGAGAGATGAAATGAGACAAGTGGGAGCTAGAAGTTCACGGACCGGTTCAACCAACTTCTTCGGGTCTTTGCCACTCTGGGAACATTGTGCGATTGCGGAACCTCTCTCGCTCCCGGAGGCCGAACTAAGGCTGAGAGATGAGTGATTCAGGTTGATTGCGACAGAGAGACCCCGACGCTAGGAATAGTTTGTAACCTAGCTATAATTGCGGGCAAGCCGAGCGGAAATATCAGAAAGCGAACGGTGACTGGCCCCGGAACATGGTTGTCGCGATGGTCTCCCAATCGCGTCCAGTGCACCTCGAATCTTGGTTGCGCTGTTATTCATCACTTCATCTGAAGCTCGTAACTATGGGGTTTGCGTAATGGCCAGATTGCTTTTGTGCTAATTCAAGGTCCCGAAATGTCTGGAGTATATTTCGAAAGCCATGTCCGTACGGAGTATTGAGTAGGGGCACTTGGCCGCCACCCAAAACTTAACCTTGGCTGCAGCTCATGCTTGCTTGACTCAGCTTCAGCCTTAACTGCTGGCCTCTGTCATGGACGACGCGCATCGTCCCGCACGCATGACGAGACGGCAAGCAGGAATCCCGTGTTATCCGACTGTCAAAGTTATTTCGGGATGCATTACTACGAGTACACCAACAGCAAGGCCATGCTCCGGCGCAAACGAAAAGACAGCAGAAACGTTACTGACGAAACCGCCAGACGGGCTACCGGCTGGGATCGTCCCTGGTGAGCGTTCCCGCATCGCCATACCGGGCTTGTACTGTTGCGCACCGTTTATCCTGGACCGAAGCCGGCAGGTGGTACCTGGAACCAGCTGTTCCATCTACACGACACGGTAGATCGCGAACCCGCCCGTGGAAATTCGTATCGTTTCCATGTGTCCATGTGCCGCAGCGCAGTCAAAGTCGCACATGGTCCAAGGTCACGCGTTCGCGACGTAAGATGAGGCATGTGTAGATCGTAACCAACTCCGGGCTTCATTCCAACGCCGTCAGCCACCGCACATGGCGGCCATTCACTTCGCAATCAACTACGCACACGACTCCGCGGGACGGCGCTGGACACTATGGATGCGACAAGAGTGAGATGGAATTTCCCCAACGTCATGGCTTTTGATCATCGCGGGGTCTTACAGACAGACGGTGGCGTTCAACCGCCGCAGCCAACGACAAAGCCAAACATGCACCCCAGGGACTCCAACGTTGCACAGCATCTGGACACACCTGCAGCCTCGGACGGGCATGCGCGTCGTTGCCAACAGATTGGCCAATCTGTTTTCAATCCCCAGTCAAACCGAAAACACGCTCAATTCCCGCCTTTTGCATCTGGAACGACAGTCAGAATTTTTTTATTTTCTTTTAAAAGAGGCGTTTGGGGGTGCCCCGAAGAATGTCGATTCCGTATTTTCACATTCATGGGTCTCTCCTCACCGTGTCCGTCCGTCTCGGATAGACGACTGTTTACATACACGTTGACCTGTCCGCCTCATAAAAATCAAGGCAAATTCGAAAGAAACTCATGGGAAATTTCGCCGTCTGGCTTCAACAGACAGTGCAGGAAGTTGCAAAGTGCAAAAGTGGACTTGTTCTAGGGATGGACGTCCCGGCTGCCCGCCCACATCGTCATCGCCCTAACGGCGTGTCCCGCGATCCAGAACGCTCGCTCACCCCTTCAACATGCTATATCCTAACAACTGCTCCGGTCGGCCGGATGCCGGACAGCCAGACACACAGCGGTCCGGACGTGCCTGTTTGCATCTCGGGGGATGCCAGTCCGTACAACCGCCTCGCGGCCGGTCCTTCAGGGGTCCTCCGGGCTCACTGCTGCGCCCTACATGCATGAGGCGCTCGTTATTACGTCTCATCCCAGCTAGCTGAGCTACACAGTACAAGTAAGCAGTTTGCGCCACGCATGCCATTCCCCGCCACCGCACGCGCCAGCGTCTTGGCCTTCGTCGCCTGTGCTCCCAGCGTCCAGACACGTGGGGGGAGATCACGACGATTGCAAAGACAACACTACAATATAAGCACACTATATCAGATATTGAACTGACTCTCCACACCCCACGCTCCGGGCGACGGGAGCGTCGCAATTCGTGCAATCGTGCAGAATGACGAACGTGGTAGCGAATGAGACGTGTGCGCGCGCACGTTCGCTTCAAAGTCGCACGGCCGATGCGACTGCGTCTTACGAAAGAGGAACGATAGCCGAATGATTGTCGCTTCGTGAAATTTGCAGACTGTACAAGTCGGACAGCAGTTTGCAGTTTGTCACCCGATGGCAGCTCTCCGATCCCGAGACTTCGGTCCGGGTGCTTGAGTGAAAAGACGGTCTCTGGTTCCCTTGGGACGTCCCAACTGCTCCCTGCAAAGAAGAACAGCCCCAGTGACGGAACCGCCGATGGCGATTCGTAACGTCGACAGGCCCAACCTCTTCGCCTAACCTCGTTGCCCACGCAATCGGCAGCTCTGTCTGTACTCGGTACCACGCGCAGAAACGTACTACGTAAGGTAACCTCTGCAGGATGAGACCCTACAACCTTCTCCCCTCACTTTTGAAAACACGTACTGTGTCCAGCGCGGTCGCCTCGCAGCTGATGGCGGTCACGATCCAAGGGACGCAGAAACACACGAGTCTCACGTATTTCTCAGGTGTGAAGTCGGTCATTCTTGAAGTGGAACGTGCGTCATGGTCACTGTCGTTTGCACAGGAAAAAGAAAATAATTCGGTAGGCATGCAGCTAAGTGTTTCTGGTGCCGGCAACGTTAAGCTTGGCTTGCAGCTCTTGTCTCGCTGCTCCGCAATCCACCAGCCAGCCAGCCAAGAAGACAAGAAGGAAAACTTCCCGTAGCCGAAAGAAGCGCGGTGGCGGATAACGGCGGTGGAGTAGTTACCTTACTACAAGTATGTGTCCTTCGCCTACTGTAGAAACCTGGAAAGCAAGGGTGAAAAGCCACAGACGTCTTGTCTAGTGGACCTGACGCCCACCTATTATTCGATGGGTGATGGCGCCCTGCGTCTGCGCCTGCACCTGCAACTGCATCGTGGGAAAAGGTCATGATGTTGACAACGTGTTCCTGCGTCCTCGCCCAATATTTTCACAGTAGTACACCTCGCCAAGGGATACCCTCCCAGCGCTCCTCGTGTATTCGGCCCAAAGAGCCTACTCCTAGAAGTGTAACAATAGTGCACGTACTACGAGACGAATTGATGGACCCTACTGCCCCGAAAAGGAATGCTGATGACACCGTTCCCGGCCCGGTTCTTCCTCCCACTCACCTACTGTGGACGCAGCATGTACCGTAGACCGGGGGAAAACCGGGGGCCAGGTGGTTAACGAAAAAGACATCCCCGGCTTTGGACCTTGCGTCGCAGAGAAGAGCGCCATCAGAGACAGGTAGGGGGAAAACCCAAAAAGCCTCACCGATTCTTTTTTAGAACGGACCCCAACCCCTGCTGCAGCAAAGGGAACAAAACTTCCCGGCCCCATGGCCCATGTGTTTTTTTTTTCTCCTTTGGCTACCTGTTCGTTGACGAACAACAGCCCCCAAGCGCCGCAAGAAACAGACGAGCCTTGTCGGGTGATTTGGGGGGTTGTGAAAGGGGGGGGGGGGGGGGG